>JAURVB010010301.1:0-18448 GCA_033002965.1 Piper betle | reverse complement strand
TAAAGTTGGTAAAGTGATCCAAAGCTCTGATGACAACTTATGATGATCTCAATTCTAACATGCATAAATCCTATTAAGGTCGTTATATGTGTCATCTCCTAATAGGCTTACATATCAATTTTATAACATAATATTTAAGAATTAAGTATCAGAATACAAAGCAAGCAGAATAATTCTAAAGCTAATTGATCACTTTCCAACATAGTCACTAATAGATAAGTCTATATGTCTATGTATTATATTGCTAATATAATACCAATCTCAGCAAAGGACTACTAAATAAAATATATACTAAATCAACAAATAATAAAATAAATCTAAAACTAATATTGAGAGTCTCCATCCCATCGTTCCTACGTTCCCCAGTACCTGCCTACATGCAAGCATCTCGACTCAGTATCTCAAAAGGTACTCAGTCCACTACTTACATACGCAGTAAATGATAAATAGGAAAATATGATTAATGTCATTCGATTCAACACGATAAACCTTGGCTAACAACAATCAAAATAACTTAACTAAACATTAATCACACATAATAATCATTTAATATAAATAAAATAATTTATGTAACTTGGTCATCCATCATTGACACTTAGTTAAATTTCACCCTAGTGATCAATTATTTAATCTAGTAGTTTTAGCTAAGGCTTCTGAAAAACAATAATACTAAGTTAATTAAATTTACTATAAGACACTGAATTAAATACCCTTTTAACTAAATAGTTTGTCTTGGTAAATAACCAGAAAATCAATTGAGTCATTCACCTTTTTGACCTCTAGAGAGTCGGCTCCTTCAAACATTAAAAAATCGATTAAAAACTATTAAACTCATTTCATCAATCTAGGTTGACTTGACTATAAAAACAAAACTAACTATTGGCCTTTTGATCCCTAAGGGTTGTGCCTTAATACATGAAAATACAACATGTCAAAAATATACATTAATACCTATAGGCCGCTATTTTACGTGTGTACATGGATGCGTAGGTAGGCATCTAGCCTTAAGCTAAAAACTATTTGGTTAGCACCTAGGTGCACTGGTGAGTCTTGCATCTAAACTCCTAAGGAGAAGTAGTATTCAACTACTAAACCTACATGCGCTATTAAGACAATGGGCTGGGTTGTGGGGGTTACAGTCATTGCTTAAGGGAGATGTTGTAATGGGCCCAATTCTAACATGCATAAACCCTATTAAGGTCGTTACATGTTTCATAATCCTAACGCGCATGCATAACACATTTAATATATAATTCAAGAATTATAACATGCATTGGAATACAAACAAGTAGAAAATTCTACTATAAGCTGATCAATCATGTTCCAGCAAATATCACTAATGCATAAGTCTTAATTTTTATATAATATACTACATATGTAATACCTATGTTAGCAAAGGTCCACTAATAAAACTAAAGCAAATAAAATAAACTAAGACTAATGCTGAGAGTCTTCATCTCATTGCTCCTATGCTCCACTAACTGCGTACATGCAAGCATGTCCATTCAGTATCTCATATTAGGTACTAAGTCCATTACTTACATATGTAATAAATAATAATAAGAAAATAAGATTAATCTTGATCGATTAAATAGGATAAATCTCAACTAAATAGAATTCAAGAACAATTCAACTAAACATAACATGAACAACAATTTTATTAACATAAATAAGATAATTTATGTAACATGGTAATCCATCCTTTACACTTAATCAAATTCCACCTTTGTGACTAACTAGTTAGTCTGGTAGTTTCTAGCTAAGGAATCTGAAAAACCAACATGCTATTTAGTTAATTGAATTAACTAGAAAATACTAAGTTAAATACCCTTTTAATTAACTAGTTAGTCTTGGTAAATAACTAGAACATCAGTTAAGTCCTTTGTCTTTATGACCTCTAGAGAGTCGGCTCCTTGAGACTTGTAAAAACTACGTGAAAATTGGTTTAGTCCTTCATCAACTTAGGTTGACTTCACTAAGTAAAACTAAACTAGCTATTGGTCTTTTGATCCCTAGGGTCTTGCCTTCATAGCTTAAAAGATAACATGTCAAGAAAACTACAGTACTAGCTATAGACCGTTGGTCTAAATAGGTACATGGATGTCTACATACTTGGTCTATTCTAGATAACTGTACACCTAGGTGAGTTATTGAGCTTTGCATCTAAACTCCTAGAGAAAAGTGGAAGCGATCCATAAATCCCACATGGTAAACTACAAGTGATCACGTGTGTTGTCAATATAGTGGCTTGGGGTGCAAAGGTAACAGTCCTTGCTTAAGGGAGATGAGTTTTACCCTTTGGCTTAACATGTCTGTTGAACCAGTTAAACGGGTGTACCTTGGTATGTAAAGAAAACTGAAACTAGTGTGTGGGCACTTACATTAAATAAAACATACAACATGTTGAATTAACATAGCAATTAAAAGATAAAGATCTGATTAATCATGTAAAATCAAGGATCATAAAGCTTCCCAAATAACAACTAAAAGCACGAACTTGATCAACCGGCTGATGAGCTCTAAGTCTCATCTACCTGAACTTCTACTACTCTGGATGATAATTAACATACATTATATTCCAGACTAGTCTTCCCATGTCTATATGATATGACATGTCATGCATGATATTTATAATTGCATACAACACATTACAAGCATCAATAATATGATAACAAAATCATATAAATATCATACAATGATTATATAATCATAAATGTAGCATACATCAAGTAAAGATATGAAAATTAATAAAAAATTAGGGCTAGGCCATAATGTCGCGAAGATGAGATCCCAACTTCTGAGTGTTGTGGAACTGAGCCTCGGTTCAGAAGTTTCATGCATGAGTGCCATGGTGTCAAAATCTTGGCTAGAGAGTGTCACGACGTTGGGTCGTGTACATGTTTCAATATTTGCTCAGTGTTGTGGTGTCAAAATCTTGGCTAGCGAGTGCTACAGTGCTGGCACTAGGCTTTTTAATCAGAATTTTGTTATCTTTTTCGTTTCAAGACCAATTTTCAACAAATAAAAACAAGATTTTCATGCTCTCTAAATACTCAAATAAGGGTTGTAGCAGGTTTTTAATTTAACATAGTTTACCTACTTTTTCATGATTTTAGTTTAGAAAGAAACAAACAAGACAAGGGTAAGCATGTTCTAAACTCATTTTTTTCAACAACTTGATTCTAGAACTTAGTTAAATCATTAGAATTACATGTAAAATTTATTTACAATAGATTCTAAACATGAATTAACACCTTAGAGCATTGTTCTAGCAAGTTATACAAGCATAGAATATGACAACAAGCATGTGAACAACATAGAATGTCAAACAAAACATGAAACATGATCATGATGCATGAATCTTTACTATTTGCATGTTTTAGTTAAGATTACTAACCTCTTCTTTACTGAAAAATCATAGAACATCATACGCCAAAGCCTCCACCAAGCAATCCCCAAGGTAGAGAGAGGGCAGGTAGAGACAATAGAAAGAGAACATGCTAGAGGAGAATACAACCAAGGGAGAGAGGGCAACTAGGGCTTGGAGTTGCAAATAATGCAAGTCATCCTCCTATGTCCTCCTTATCTACATGTGGGTTGGGTCTCCTACTCGCATACGAACCTCCTCTAATTAATCTCCATGGACTAAACTACCCTTAAACCTCCTACATGAATACTCTAAGTGACGACCTGTCCACATCCAATGACCGACTCTAACCCTAGGGCAAAGCTTGACCGTTGGAAGACTAATAATGCTAAACTTGCACTTGGAATCACCTGATCATGTGAATAAGTGCCTAAGCTCACATATTAAACTTAAAAACTAGTCGAACTTACCAGTCAGGAATGTGAAATTGGTTCATATGTGGTCGTATCCAACTTATCCACCAAAGGTAAAACTTGTCGGACAATTAATCTCTAGAGAACTTGACTCATTTGTCCCCTTTTCATGATTGAGCATTAGACAAGGATCTTGACTTAGCCAACTCAATATAATCAATACATATTTATATAATTCAGAGTATATTTCATTAGTCTAAACTAACTTTTACAAAGAAAATTTTTTATGTGCTGAAAAATAATGAGTCAACTATGGCTATATCCTACTCAAGACAAGAAAAAATAAACTAAGTAATATTGGTAAAAAGGCCAGATATTATAGATGTGTCGTACCCTCTGACAGTACCATGTTCATTGAACCGGTTGAACTGACGTACCTTGGGACGTAAAGTAAAACTGAATACTAGTGCCTACGCACATACGTTATATAACACATACAACATGTTAAATTAACTAAACATAAATAAGGATAAAACTTTTGATTAATCACATAAAACTGAGGATCACAAAACTTCACAAATACGTTTAAACATGAACCTGATTAGCTTGTAGATGACGAGCTAAGACTCTTTAAAACCTGTGACTCGAGTCATAGTTTTACATTAGCGAACCGGTTGGTTTAGCCGTTAGTTCGAGTTGAGTCAGTTTCATGACCCGCATGCTGAGTCGAGGCCAGATGTGCATTATGAGCGATGAGGACCTGAGTTTATGATGATAACCTCATAAAGCTGATGAGAAATGAGTTATCAGAGTATATGACAATATGCAGTTATTTTTATGTATTTGATCTTAGACTTATTTTTAGGCCGAATAACGCATTAGGCGTATTATAGAATAGTTTGGTTGGGTTATTAGCTATAGAGCATGTCATTGTGATGTTATGCTGTGTATTATATTTTATGAGATTTCCCCCTATTTTTAAAGATTTTTGTAGAATTTATTACAAGTTAATTATTATTTTTAACTCGAGTCAGAATCGAGTCAACTTTTATTTACTAGACTACCACAGAACTTCACCTCAGCATACGACCGCCCCGATTCACATCATTGACACCCCATCCAGCCACCGTATGACCGCCAATCAACGCCACTAAGCCCCGCTATCGCCCTCACCACCACCACCATTGGGTCAAGCTCGCTGAGCCAGTGTTAACCCATAGACCCGATTGCCTAGCTGAAAAAGTCTTCGGAAAATCACTTGAAAGCCGTAGAAAAAATCGCCAAAAATTGCCAAAAAGCAGTAGGAAAATGGAATTCGCTAGAATTTGCCAGATCTTCCACTGAATTCATCCAGTCAAACCCGATCAAACTTTGGACGCCGTCGGGTGCTGAATTTGAGTCTCGACCAGCCCGACAAACCCTAGCCATCGTCGATTACCGACGACAAGGTATAATTAACTCCAACCTAATTACTTAAATGTGATGATTATTAGCACAACATGCTAGGATTGATTGCTGATGTGTTAAATATTTTTACTATAAATAAAATGAATTGCGTGATTGTATGGTATTAAAATGAATGCTAAGGAACTAATTAAGTAAATTAAGCATGTAATGTTAATCTAATGTAACGTAGCCTATAAAATCTGATAGGGATTGATGTGTGAGAATTGATATGATGTGTACCTTGATGTGTGTGTGCTATAGGATGTGTGAATGCATTATAGTGGGCATTAGCTTTTAGTTTTGATGTGTGGATATGAAGTAGGAGCTCACCGCCTAGGTGCGTGGACCCGATTGGAGCTTCTTCCAGGTCTGTTTAGGACTCGCTTCTGGTTTGACTTCTATACTCTATTGTGTTTTGTTTTAACAGGTTCGTGAACATATTGAGTGGTAGATTTATTGTATCCCACTCCACATGGGTCATTTAGTCACACAAAATTTCTGGATTAATAACCGTCGAGGATGAGATCCCTTGAGTTTGTTTTTGAAAACTCAGATCCAGATCATTTGAGGTGTTACAGTCTTGGTATCAAAGTTAACCCTTGGTAGACTAAGATGGTAGATATATTATAGGTTACATGTGTGCAAAAGCTGCTCCGAGTTGTGCCAACAAGTATTTTTCTGTCTTAATGTTTTGGTTTGTAGATTTTCTTACCAATCAGTGGTGTTACGGGATGTCTAGGCTAGAGTAGGGAGTACTAGCAAGACGGTGAAATAGAAATGTAGGATGTAGATCAGGGCTCTATCCCCTCCATTGCCTAGATAGGATAGTCTCAGTCATGGTCATAGTGACATGGCATCTAGTCGACCGAAGACTATTGTGCCACCAGAAGAGGCCAGTATGCCAGTTTCAGTTAGTCGACGTAGTGAAAGCCGTCGCCACGACATTCACCATAGTAGAAGTAGTTGATAGGAGAGAGATGCAATGCTTGCCAGATTGGCTGAAGTTCAAATACAGATGTAACAAAACCAAGAGGAATTCAGGAAAGCGCTCAGACAGATAGCCCTCTCGGTAGCTAGAGTTGAGAAGAGATGGGTACTGGATGAAAAGGCACGAGGAGTGTTAAGTGTTTAAAATATATAATATTTACCCATGGTTTTAATATGATTTAGTACTTCCCAGGTATAAACATTATTAATTAAGTGATATTTTACTTTATTTTTTAGTTAATTAATATTTTATTAGATATGCTTAATTTTGGTGTTTTAATGCAGAAAAGATGAATAAATTAAGCTTTGGAATTGAATGGTCATGACACTTGGGCCCACCCAATGGCTACAAGTTATGGTGTTCAATGGAGTCGAGGAGTTGGAAACTTGAAGCGATATCATAATTAATTAGACTACGTCGATTTGTGAACACCCTCTTCGAATTCTTGTATCTCCACTTCTATATAAAGGGGTGGTTATTTGTTGTTGATCATATCTCAACTTCTGGCTTAGCAGTTTAGTGAAAGAAAATATTTCTAATTTTTGTAATTTCTTTCTCTTTCATAATAAAAATTAGTTTCTTCTTTATAATGTTTTCTATTTTTATTATGGAGTAGTCTTATATTTCGTTCTAAAGAAGAATGGAACTTAACATGATTTAATTGAATTTATTTCAAGCTCTTACTCTTTTATTCAATCGGATTGTTTGAATTATCATGTTCTAAATGCTAAGAATAGATTGATCACCTATTTCTTAGATCATGAGGTTTAATTAGATTTTGAGAGAAATTAATTAGATTAGTCATTGATAATTCATCATACGACGAGTCTTTTGACTTGTTTGTCGTTGTGGTTGGGAGATACACAACACCGTATGCGATTGTAAGGCAAATCTTAATGCATTATTTTGTTGATTAATCAATTATCATCGGGAGGTAGAAATTGAGGCAAAATAATAGAAACATGAAGGAGCGGGAGCCACCATATCATATAATTATCCTAGATCGACAATCCAAGAGAATAAACGATAAGAGTTAAATATGATGAAGATTAAATTCATATTAAGGGAAATTCGACTCTAGAACGAGTTTTATCATTTTAACTTCTCCTTTTATTTAAAGTTATTATTTAGATTTAGTTAAGACAATTATTTTGTTTTGCTCTTAATTTGATTTTCTTTAATTAATTGAAGGAAATTCATCTCTCTGTGGGAACGATACTCGAATTTATCATTATATTACTTGTTTCAACCGTGTATACTAGCATGTCACTAAAAATATTCGAACAAGGAGAGCCAACAGTTCTCATGGACCCTCTACCACTGCATCCTCCTCCACACCTGCAACAGAGGACTACTCCAACAATGGCTCCTCTATTCACCCCATTTATGGCAAGAATGGGACCATAAGTTAATGGACCTGGAGTAGCAAGTAGCAGGCAAACTACAGGTGGAAGTGAAGCTACAGGATGTGACAGTGTACTAGCAGGTATAGGACCACAATTTCTGCAGTATGAGCCAGGAGAAGGATCTAATAGATCAGTGGATGCAAGGAATTTGGAACTATGGCAGTATGAAAGGTTCGTGAAGAATAATGGATGACCATTCTTTGGGAAGTTGGGTGCAGAAGAGGCATTTCTGTGGATATCATCAGCCATAAGAGTATTTGGCAGTATGACATGCTCAATGGAGTACAAAATATGCATCATTACAAGGGCATTCCAAGATGAGAGTATGGTGGGATTCAATACATAATTCCACATTTTCCCACTGTCAACCTCAGGACATCACTTGGGAGGAATTTAGAGTGAAATTCAATGGAAAGTACTTTCCGCCAGATGTCAAGAAGAAGGAGGAGCAGGAATTCCAGACATTGATGCAAGCATCCATGACTGCGGTGCAATACAAGGCAATATTTAGAAATATGGAAAGATTCACACCGGATTTTGTTACCACCGAAAGAAGAAGGATAGAGCATATTTATGATGGCCTCCATCATGAGATTAGGATGGCCTATTTAGATAGAAAGTTTGCTCCCTTTGGTGATGTAGTGAGAGCTATAGGAGAGGTAGAGCGAGTTATAAGTACTTAACCTCGCTGAGATTTTAACCAGAGGCACCAACATCTAAGGCCGTATCAGCCAGAACATGGAGCACAACAGAGACGTTAAACAAATGCACCAGTTGCTTTGAGGGCTATGGATTGACAAGTTCAAGGCAACAGATCATCTTTTTGTCAGAATTGCCAACGTCATCATGGAGGTGAATGAAGAGCAGGCATGAAAGCTTGTTATAGTTGCGGTTAGCTAGGACTTCAAGCCGTAGAGTGTAGAGTAGGCACTAAGGTATGCTATAGTTGCAGTTAGTTAGGGCATAAAGCCCCAACCTGTCCAACTAGCTAGAACCAGCAGTTGACACTTCCAGCGCCTCAACAAAGACGTGCACTCCCAGGTCCCCAGCTGCATCAATAGTAGAGAGGCCAACAGAGCCAAGGTCAAGGCCAAAGTGGGGGAGCCCAACAACCACTGAGACAACAACAAAGGGGATAGAACCAGAGAGGGTACGTGGCCAAAGGGCAAGCTAGACAATAGCAGGGTAGACAACAAGCACTTCTAGCTCAGAATCAGAGGGAACATAATCAGGCAATACCACCAGTAGCATCTTCTGCCCTAGCACAGCAGCAGCCAATGAGGATGTACACAGCCATTGTGGCAAAAGCACTTGATGACACAACAGTCGTGATGCTTTCAATAGGCTTTGTACTTGCACGAGTCTTATTTGATTCTGGCTTCACACACTCATTTATTTCATACACGTACACAAGTAGAATTAGATATAAGATAGAAGAGTTAGTACATTCACTAATAGTTTCCACTCCAGCCGATAGTGTGCATAGCTACGGGCGAGTGTGGGCGTAATTCAGTGTTGAGATTCAACAATGAAACTTGTAGTTGATTTGATATTGTTCAAGCTATAAGAATTTGATTCGATATTTGGAATGAATTGCATGTCCAAGCAAGGAGCTATGATAGATTGCTGTAGAAAGACTGTGACTTTCTGCCATAGAAGATGCCACATTTTCTTCCAAGGATAGGGAAGAGATAGAGAACGAGCACCAATATCCTATCAAAATGCAGTGAGATAGATAGACTGAGGCAGTGAGCTGATAATGGCAGCATAAGTTTTGGCTAAGCTAAGTGTTCAAGGGACAAGCCAAACATTGAGCAGATTCCTGTGGTCAGAGAATTTACTAATGTGTTCCTAGAGGAGATTACTAGATTGCTGCCAGGCAGAGAAGTAAACCTTGACATTGAGTTGATGCCAGGCACCACATTGATCTCTAGAGCTCCGTACAAAATGAAACCTCTTGAGGAACTCAAGGAACAATTATAGACACAATTGGACTAAGGATTCATCAGACCAAGTGTCTCTCCATGGGCTGCACCAGTGTTATTCGTGAGGAAGAAGGATGAAAGCATGCGTTATGCATCAATTACAGGATATTAAACCATGTAACTATTAAGAATAGATACCTTCTTCCTCGCATAGATAATCTATTCGATAAGTTGAGCTCAGGAGTCATCTTCTCAAAGATTGATCTAAGGTCAAGATATTACCATTTGAAGATTAGGGCAGAAGATATTTCGAAGAACTGCATTGAGGACTAGATATGGCCACTATGAGTTTTTTATCATGCCTTTTGGATTGACCAATGCTCTAGCAGCATTTATGGACTTGATGAATAGAGTATACAGTCAATATTTGGAGGAGTTTGTGATCATCTTTGTAGATGACATAGAGGTATACTCTTCCTCTAGGGAAGAGCATGAGCAACATCTGAGGATTGTGCTACAGACACTAAGAGAGCATAGATTATACAGGAAGTTTTTGAAGTGCAATTTTTGGATGTTAGAAGTGAACTTTATTGGGCATATCATCTCAGCATCAGGCATCTCAGTAGATCCAGCCAAGATAGAAGTAGTAGCAGAGTGGGAATAGCCAAAGATGACTACAAAGTTTGGAGTTTTCTAGGCTTAGCTGGATACTACAAACAACTCATCCAGGGTATCTCTTCCATAGCAGCCCCTCTTACACTGCTGACCAGGAAGGAGGAATGGTTTGGATGGATGGATGAATGTGAGTAGAGTGTGAGGACGCTGGGGGAGAGATTGGCTTCAGAGCTTGTCCTCACATTGCTTGAGGGACACGAGGATTTTGTAGTTTACACAGATTCCTCAAGAGTTGGTATAGCTTCTGCATCTCGCTAGCTCAAGGTGCATGAGCGTAGCTATCCTACACACGACCTAGAGCTTGCAGTAGTCATATTCGTACTTAGAATATGGAGGCCCTACTTATAAGGAACAGCTTTCAGACTCTTCACTAATCACCAGAGTCTAAAATATATCCTCATGTAGAAAGATTTGAACAGCAAACGAAGAAGATGGTTAGAGATGTTATCAGCTTACGTGATCAACATAGTGTACCATGAGGACAAAGAAAATGTGGTAGTAGATGCATTGAGTAGGAAGCTAGTTCAAGGCTCAGCAGGATTAGTGGCAGTGTTAGTGACTTAATTTATTACAGACCAGAGACAGTTGGTTGGAATGACGACATGACTAACCATTCAACTGAGTGTGGATGAATAGATTAGGGCTGCACAAAAAGAAGATCCACAGTTGAGGTAGTGGTTGGAACAGGGAACACATCAGGAATTGGCTAGAGATGCAGATGGGTTAGTCAAACTGAGATGTTGACTCTTTGTGCCAAATGTTCCATAGTGTTCCAGACTTCGAATTATGATTCTTCATGAAACTCACACGTCGAGATGCTTAATGCATCCAAGTAGAGTGAAGATGTACCATGATATCCGATGAACATATTGGTGGCTAGGAATGAAGTGAGAGGTATACAACACAGTTGCCAGGTGTTTGTTATGCCAACAAGTGAAAGCCGAACATATAAACCTAGGTGGAACACTATAGCCATTGGAAACTCGAGAATGCAAATGGGAGAGCATAGGGTACGACCTTGTAGTCTGTTTGCCTTGGACCCTCCAACAGAAGGATGAAATATGGGTTATAGTAGATCAACTCACAAAGGGTGTACACTTCATATCAATTAGGATTGATTATCCACTGACCACTTGGGCACGCTATCTAAAGACCAGATAGTCAGGCTACACAGAGTGCCTCTGGAGATTATATCAAATAAGGATCCAAGGTTCACATCTCAATTTTGGACAGCTTTCCAAACAACTATGGGCATTGAATTAAGATTCGACATAGCCTTTCACCCTCAAACAGATGGGTAGATTAAGAGAACCATATAGATCTTTGAGGATTTGCTCCGAGCATACATTTGGGATTTCGGAGGAAGATGGGAAGAGCATTTACCTCTAGTGGAGTTCTCCTACAATAACAGCTATCAAACCACAATAGGAATGGCACCATTCGAGGCATTATATGACATACCATGTAGATCCCAAGTATGTTGGGTATAGGGCAATGAGCTAGTAGTAGTTGGGCCAGAGATGATCCAATAGATAGAGGAAGTGGTAATACGGATCAGGAAGAGAATGAGGTCAGCTCAGGACAGATAGAAAAGTTATGCTGATTAGTGCACATGTGAGGTTCATTTCAGGTTGGGAGATCACGATCTCTTGAGGTCTCTCAGATTAAAGGAAACACGAGATTCGGGATGTGAGGGAAACTTAGTCCATGATATATCAGACCATTTGAAGTGATCGAAGCGCATTGGATTGGTGGCTTACAAGCTAGCATTGCTGCCTCATCTATCAGCTATGCATGATATCTTCCACGTGTCATTGCTAAAGGCATACCATCTAAACAACTCTCATGTTGGTAGTTTTAGAGAAATAGAGCCACAACCGAATCTGACATATCCGAAAGATGCAGTTTAGATTTTGGATCGTCAAGTGAAGATTTTCTGAAGAAAAGAAGTTCCCCTAGTACGAGTGCAATGGACCTGACAAGGAGTTGAAGAATCCACATGGGAACGTGAAGATAAGATGAGGAAGTGATACTCAGAGATGTTTGAGCAACCAACTTCACAACTAGGTACTCTAGCTGAGACTTGCCTCTTTCAGATTATGGATGAGTTTCAAACTTCCTTGTTTAAAATGTTCGAGGTTGAAATTTTCTGAGGGAAAATTGTAAAACCCGTGACTCAAGTCAAAGTTTTACATTAGCGAACTAGTCGGTTCAGCCGTTGGCTTGAGTAGAGTTAGTTTCATGTCCCATGTCTTGAATCGAGGCTAACTGTGCATTATGAGTGATGAGTGTCAAGTGTACCTGAATATATGATGATAATGCCAAAAAGATGATGAAAAATGAATTATCAGAATATATGACAATATATAGTTTTTTTATATATATTTGATCGTAGAATTATTTTTAGGTCGAATAATGCATTAGGACTTATATATATATATATATATGGGTGAGTTATTCGTTATAGAAAATGTCATTATGATGTCATGGTGTGTATTATATTTTATGGAAATTTTCCCTAAATTTTGGATTCTTTTAGAATTTATTATGAGTTAGTTATTATTTTTAACTCGATTCGGAGTTGAGCCAACTTTCATTTACTAGACTACCATCGAACTTCACACCCAGACACTTTCCTTTCCTAAACCCCGATCGTCACTGACGCCACCCCGATTCACCTCATCGACGCCCTCTCCAGCCACCCCACCACCATCAATCGATGCCGTCGAGCCCCACCTGAGTGTTGTCGTGCCGTTCCTAAGCTTCCCAGCTACTGCACAACCCCCACAACGCACAAGAGCCTCGCCCTAGTGCCTCCCGTCGTCAACTTCTCCCCCTCCCCTAGACCTAGCCAAAATTTTCCCCTTACCTAGGGCCACCGCTGAGGCCGGCCAAGGGCTAATTGAATGACCGACCGATCCCTCGCCAACTCAACATCGACGTTGGCGATCATTGTGGCTGTTGTCATTGAAAAAGATGCTAGAAAATCATTGGAAAGCCACCATAAAACAGCCAAAAAATGTCGAAAAACTGTCAAAAATCGGTAGAAACCACCTGAAATCCGGGTTCAATTGAATTCGCTAGATCTTCTGCCAAATTTATCCAATTGAACCTGATCGAACTTCAGACGCTGCCGAGTGCCAAATTTGAGTCTCAAACCATATAACAAACCTTAGCCGTCACCAATTGCCGACAACGCGAGGTATAATTAACTTCGAGCTAAGTACTTAAAAGTAATGATTATTAGCACAACATGCTAAGATTAATAAATTGATGTGGTAAATATTTTTATTGTAAATAAAAATGAATTTTGTGATTGTATGGTATTAAAATGAATACTAAGGAACTAATTAAGTAAATTAAGCATGTACTGTTAATCTAATGCAATGTAGCCTTAATGTGTGTGTGCTATAGGATGTGTGAATGTATCATTGTGGTCGTTAGCTTTTAATTTTGATGTGTAGGTACGGAGTAGGAGCTCGCCACCTAGGCTCATGGACCCGATTGGAGCTTTTACCAAGTCCGTTTAGGACTCGCTTCTAGTTTGATTTCTATACTCTATCATGTTTTATTTTAACAGGGAAGTGGACATGTCGAGTAGTGGATTTATTGTATCCCACTCCACACGGGCTATTTAGTTGCACAAAATTTTTGAATTAATAACCCTCGACATATGATCCCTAGAGTTTGTTTTTAAAAACTCAAATCCAAATCACAATGCCTTCGGGCTTATTATATTGCAATCCCTACCAAGGCCTATATACATGAAGTTTTTCTTGAGTGTTCAAGGAGATGTGAGACAAGGGAAAGCTAATAATCGTGCTTTGAGAGAGGGCACACGTTAGTTAAAGTGGGATCTAGATTTGGTGAGCGCCTGTTACATTCTCGGGGGATCAGATAACTCCACCTTTAAGTTCTTCTAACCTGAAGAAGTGTGGAGGTTTACGGGTACTACTATGCAACGCATGTCTAGACTTGTAGTTTCAAAAGGTACTAAAGGAGCATGCCTGAGGAGTACCCAACCTCTATACTGAAGGCCAGGATTGATAAAGAGGATGTAGAGGGCTGAAAGAACGTAGATTGATTTTCCAGTGCAAAGGGTAGTTTTAAAGTAACCAAAGAATGAGATGAGAAAGAAAGGGGTTGTTGTCGCACTAGGTTGACGACTCGTAATTAGTGCCCTAATGAGAGATTCTATGCGGAAGAATAATAATGTTTTCATTAAATAGAGAGTCAGCTTGTTTGTTATTAGTTATTTTTGGACTGGTAACACTCGTTACTGATATTTTTCTATTATCGATGTAGGTGAGAATCTTGAAGATTGAGCACTGTCAGGACTGCGGAGGAGCAGTAATTAAATTGTGCACACATCTACCTGCTGAATGTAATTGATGTGGTAGAGTGTTGAATTGTTTTAAATGATACAACTTAAATGCTATATCTAGTGAATGGATAAAATGTTTTGCACGTGAATGAAAACTATGAAAAGAAATGAACAAGTCGAGCAATAGAGTCAAAACTCGGCTCAAAAAATAAAAAATGAATAGAATTGAAATGTTGAGGGAAATATTATGTTTTTGGCTGTGTTTTCTATTTTTATTGATATATATAAATAAATAAATAAATAAATATATATATATATATATATATATATATATATATACATACATATACGTTGCTTGTTGTTGATAGGGTGGTCCCTATTGCACTTTTAGGGGAGACATTGTCTGTTTTGTTTTCAAAATAGTCAGTCTCTTTAAAATTTTCACTTGTTTGGTTTGTTTTACACTTGACTACATATCATAGCATCCATTTAGAACAACGTTAGAACCTAAGTATCTCATCCATGCATTGTATGCTTGTAACACCATCATGAGATGCCGAGGTAAGATCCGGGTCAGCTTAACTGAATCCAATAGATTAGCTAATGGTTCGGTCAATAGTAGCATTTCCGAGTTGGTTCATGTTAAGTATTTAAAGTATACAATATTTACCCATGTTTTTAATGTGATTTTGTATTTCCCGGGTATAAATATTATTAATTAGGTGATATTTCTCGTTATATTATAGTTAAGTAATATTTTATGAGTTCATGTATCTAATGGCCATTCCATCTTCTATATAAAGGGTGGTTATTTGTTGTTTGGGAGATCTCAACTCTTGGCTTAGGAGTTTAGTGAAAGAAATAGTTCTAGTTTTTTTGTAATTATTTTCCTTTCATAATGAAAACTAGTTTCTTATTTACAATGTTTTCTATTTTTATTATGTAGTCTTGTATTTCGTTCTAGAGAAGAATGGAACTTAACATGGTTTAATTGAATTCATTTCAAGCTCTTACTCTTTTATTCAATCGAATTGTTTGAATTATCATGTTTTAAATGCTAAGAGTAGATTGATTGCCTATTGCTTAGATCATGAGGTTTAATTAGATTTCGGGAGAAATTAATTATATTATTCATTAATAATTCATCATACGACGAGTCTTTTAACTTGTTTGTCGTTGTGGTCAGGAGATACACAACATCGTATGCGTTTGTAAGGCAAAAATTAATGTGTTATTTTGTTGATTAATCGATTATCACTAGAGGTAGAAACTGAGGCAAAATATTAAAAGCATTAAGGAGCGGGAGCCACCATGTCATATAATTATCCTAGATCGACAATTCGAGAGAATAGAAGATAAGAGTAAGATGTGATGAAAATTAAATTCATGTTAAGGAAAATTCAACTCTAGAACGAGTTTTATCATTTTAACTTCTCCTTTAATTTAAAGTTGTTATTTAGATTTAGTTAAGTTGATTGTGTTTGTTTTGTTCTTCATTTCATTGTCTTTAATTAATTTAAGGAAATTTATTTATCAGTGGGACGATACTTGAATTCATCACTATATTACTTGTTTCGACTGTGTATACTTGCACGTCATTGAAATTAATCGAACAAGTTTTGGGCATCGTTGTCGAGGAGATCGAATTTTCATAGTTAATTTAGGATTGCAATTTTGAGTTTTTTTTTGATTTTAGTATCTAATTTTTTTAAATATATATGTATATACTACATAATTGTCTTCTTCATTGTTATTATTTGTTTATGCATCGATTAGTGCAATCATCCTTGTTTTTTTCTGATCCAAAGATTGAAAGGACTTTGAAAAATTAGCGTGCCGCCGGAAGAAGAGCACAATAAGTAATAGAAGAAGAAGCCATGGACCCACAACAACAACAAATGCCTCCACTTCCACTGATTGTAGCAGTAGCCAATGATGACAACAGAGATTGGGTTGTATCTCTTGCAAGAGGGTTACAACCAAGTATTATTGCACCACCGGTGGATGCGACCCACTTCGAGCTTATACCAGATTTATTTAATATGTTACAAACTATAAGACAATTTAGTGGATCGCCTGCTGAAAATCCTAATAGGCATATCATCGATTTCCTATCGGTATGTGACATGTATAAGAAACCTGGTGTTTCTGACGACGCTCTTCGCATTCGCTTATTTTCATTCTCAGTAATAGGACATGCGAAAGACTGGTTGTCATCATTAGATGTAATTACCACTTGGGATGAATTATCTAAAAAATTTTTGTTAAAATATTTTCCTCCTTCTAAAACTGCTAAATTATGTAACAAAATATTATTTTTTTTGTAGTTTGAAGCATGGGAAAGATTTAAAAATTTTTTGAAAAAGTGTCCCAACCTTGGTATAGAAAGATGGATGCAACTCCAAACTTTCTATAACGGGGTGTTGGGGCAAACAAAGAGCATAGTTGATTCAGCGGCCAATGGATCGTTTTTTAGGAAGAACCCCTCATGAAGCTTTTCAACTGTTAGAATTGATGGTTCTTAGCAACCACCATGCAACACAAGAAAGGCACCCAAGGAGGATTACCGGAGTTTTAGAATTAGATGCACTTACTGCTTTATCTACTCAGGTTAGTTCTTTAGCTAATCAAGTTCAAAATTTTAATATGCAGAGACAGGTTAAGACTATGGAGCCAAGGTGTGAATGGTGTGGACAAGGACATTATACAGGTCAATGTGCAGTAGATCAAGTTAACTTTGTAGGCAACTTTAATTGGAACAACAATCCCTATTCCAATACCTACAATGCAGGCTGGTGCAATAACCCCACCTTTTAAAGGAATAATTCTCCACAATCGACTATTGTCCTCAATAATCCACCACCACCATCACAGCATTCTCGACCCCCTTCGCTTTCTTTTCAGCCACGACAACCGGATTTGATCCAAATGTTCAATTCTATGCAACAAACTGTCCAACAATTCTTGCAGAATCGACAACAACAACAACAGTTTATGCTAACAAGTTGTGTTGGATATAACAAGGAACCAAGTGAGCGACCTATGGGTGTACTTCCCAGCCAACCAGAACAACCAAGGAAAGATGGTCAAGAGTATTGCAAAGCTGTAACAACCCGGAGTGGTATTACTTTACAAGAACCAGTTCAACCCAATGGAGTTAAGGAAAAAGATGAAAAGCCAAACAACGAACATGAACCTAATACATTGGTTAGCTTACTTGGAAGCAATGGGAAAGAGAAAGAAGAAGTACATATAGAAGAGGTTGAAAAAAGGTACCATTTCCTTCTAGATTGAGGAAACAAAGTGATGAAAAATATTTCAAAAATTTCTTGATATATTTAAGAAATTACAAATTAACATGCCTTTTGCTGAAGCACTTGAAGAAATGCCTAGTTATGTAAAATACTTTGAAGGATATTTTAGCAAAGAAAAGGAGAGTAGGTGACAATGAAGTTGTGGCAATGACAGAGGAATGTAGTACTGTCCTCCAAAGAAAACTACCTCCTAAGATGAAAGACACAGGCAAATTTGTGATTCCATGTTCAATTTGAGGAAATGTTCATTGTAATGCTTTATGTGACTTAGGTTCTAGCATTAACCTTATGCCTTTTTCTATTTTCAAAAGGTTAGGAATCCAGGATATTGCTCCTACTAACATCACACTCTAGTTGGCTGACCGGTCATTGGTATATCCTAAAGGAGTCATTGAAGATGTTTTAATAAAGGTTGATAAGTTTATCTTTCCTGCAGATTTTGTGGTGCTTGAAATGGAAGGAAGGAATAAAGATATACCACTCATCATCGGGAGAGGTTTCTTGACAACTGGGGGAACATTGATCGACGTCGTTGCTGGAAAACTTACACTTAGGGTAAACAATGATTATGTCACATATGACATCTTTAA
>JAURVB010010299.1:0-125144 GCA_033002965.1 Piper betle | reverse complement strand
TTCTGAATATAAAACCCTAACTCGAATCGTGGGTTTTTACAACTAGTATTCATATCATATCTTAATTTAAATACTATATATTATTTTATGTTTATTTTATTAATATTTGATTTTTTTATCCAATCTATAGCTGATTCAATTTGATTAAAAACACCCATCTATTAAAATAAAGTTGACATTACTATTATGATAATCAAATCACCCAAAACCTGTTTTTAATCTAAACATGTATGAGTATATAATCTATACAAAATATTGTAAAACCCAACCCACAAAATATTTAAAAATCGTCAAAAATAACTAAAATGTACGTGTATATAGGTGATGTAGTTTACATATAAAAAAATGACTAAAATATCTAAAACAACCAACGATTATGCCCTTTTAAAGGTGTTTATAATAATAATAATAATAATAAGTTCCTTTCGCAACCAATGAAGATCAATACTCTGGAGTCTTCCATTCTAATTCCCACCTTCCGTCTCAATAACCGCTGAACCATATATCTGGAAAGAAAAATAATAATAATGAAACAATCGATAAAAAAACGAACCAATCTGCCGACCATTTTTCCGACCGAGAACGATGGAGGAAGAGCAAGAACCAACCTTTCGCATGCATCCTTGCGGGAGGAGAAAGGGACAGCTGGAAGTCGAGATGGGCCAACTCCAGATCCACGTTGTGGGCGGGCAGGGGGCGGAGGGCGTTCAGCCTAGCTCGTCTCCTCCATCTCTTCTTTCCCTAAACCTCTCTCCCAATCTGCGCCATCTTTCCCTTACAATCCTTGGCCTTGATTAACACAGTCTAAACTCTTAATTAAGCTGCCACCACTAATTGGCCTTGACCAGATAATAAACCTGTCATCTTCTTCACTACCCAAAAGTTCTTATTATTTGATCAATATGAGAATCACTGAGGACAAACGGGCGGTTGCTTTTGTAGCTATGATCGCAGGATAAAGACGTGAAAACTGGAACAAAAGCGACGTCCAAATACTCCAAATAATGCAAACAAAGAATTGGACTCTATATTTTTACATATGCAAGACCTGTTTGATTCTTGTCCAGAATATGCCTTGCACGCGGAGGTTCGTCGCACATGCCCACTCACCTTCTGGGCAGACCAAACCCTGTGTGATTCCAACACCAGATTAAAAATTAAAGCAAAAATTATCTGACGTCATAGTAGTTCAAATCATCACATAGTCACTCAACTTCTTAAAAAGCATCACTTGACCACCCCTAATATTTAAGAGCTTGAAATAATAAGGTTGACAGTTGATAGGTGCCGACCAAGCATACTATTAATTACAACATGGCGTTTGTCATGTCATCCTAAAGCCCAAAAACCCTAACACATCTTCTGTCATTGTAAGGAGGAAGGAGAAGATGAGTTAAGGTTTTCTAGGTTTTAGGATGACTTGCATGCAGCTAAGCCATGCACGCGTTCATCCACCCCATTACTAACTTCGAGCTCTTTAAAATAGAAATCTAAGGCTAGAGATTGGTTCAGGTCGGATATCGCTATGTATGTATCCAAGCCGAATCCAGAAATCTGATTCTATATTTGATCCAAATTTGAAGATTAGATCCATTTCATTTATTATATCCCGATCCGAACTGAATATGCGGCAATACTCTGTATTTAATACGAATTTAACCTAATTGGCAAAAATAATATAAATAATATAGACTTTAATTATTCTAAAAATATTTTTATAAAAAATATCACTATTTGTATAGGATATTGATCAGATCACTCTAAATTTATGTTTGATTCAAATATTTCGGATATATTATATATTCGAAAAGTCCGAACCTAAATTCTATCCAATTAAAAAGGTCAGATTCGGATCTAATTCATGAATATCAAACATACAAACCCCTACCCAGGGCTAAGTGGTGATTTGATGTTTTTTTAAATATACGATGATTATGTGATAATTTGACTTATTTTAAGGAGGTGAAGTAATTTTACTATAAAACAATTGAGACAATCAAAATTGGACAACCAAAAGAACCCAGGAACAAAACAACTGTGATTTTGATTTTTTTAGTGATCTAGCCAAGGTTAATTACTTTCTTTGTCTTAAGTCATAGATTGAGTGATTGACATATTATTTTGAGTATAATTTATATGAACGTTTGATTCATAGAAAAATATTGTTGGGTGCATGTCATGCCTATTGGCTTCAAGTTTTCAGCAACTTTATTCCTTAGTTATGCATGACTTCATATCAAGTGTGCTGCCTCGTTCGTTAAGGGCTTATGCGATGCAAATATTGAAGTTCAGGGTTACACTAAGGCTCACTTATCATTAACATTTCGCAATTAGATTAACTATTAAGTACAAAATTTGCACAGAAAATGGCACAAGTTCAACTATTTATTGATAATTACTTTGTGGTACAAAAGTTTAGAAAGAAACATTCAATTACAAAGATCCTTCCTTTACTCCACTGCAATATGAGGTAAATCAACGATTCAACTCAACAAGGAACAAGGCAAAACGAGTATGTAACTCAACAAAGTCAAGGCGAGCACGTAGACTCAATCAGAACTGATCCGGGCAAGTGCATAGACTCATCCAGACTAGGCTAGCAACGGAACAAGATCAAGTCGAGCGAACATATGGACTCAATCAAACTAGGGCTAAACTAAGCTAGCTAGGGGCTGGACCAAGCCGAATGAGGACGTGGGCTCAACCAGACTAGGACAAGACTAGCTAGTAAGGAGGTTGAACATAGTCAGGCGAGTGTATGGTCTTAACCAAACTAGGCTAACCTTTTGGCTTAACTAGCATAAAAAATATACCGATAATTTAGTAGACAGACTTTTTTTGAGTTTTCTCTCAAAGTCTACCAATATTTAGCCTGACCACCTTGAGAGCCTTCAGTGTGTGTGAAAAATGATAATGAGTGGCTCTATTTATAGAGAACTTGAGGTGTGACCAATTATTAAGAAAGCTAAAGAATATTCTTTTATGTTTGGCATCTGTATGTGCAAATCCAACTTTTGGAAAGATTTTTGTTATATTTATTAAAAAGTCTCAAATAAATCAAGTTAGTTGGGTTTAATAACAAATCTATAAATAATTAGAAGTTGGTTGTATCTAATGGCAAATTTGTAAATAATGAGACTTTTCCAATATTGAAATTTGTAAAACTTGTAGGATAAGAATCAGATGAACAAAAACTTCAAAAATGCAGCCAATATTGAAGTCCAGTGACCATATTGAACAATTTAAATGGTTTTCTTCCATCTTCAAACATTACCATTGAAATTTCTTTCACAAAGTTGTTGAATCTTTGATGAAAAAGAAGTTTGCTATTCCCAACTCTTTTCAAGTCCCCCTGGGCAGCCTTGCTGCATGTTGTGCCCACAAAGTCAACTCATGTAAAGATCTAATCTTCACGGGGGAGTTGAAAGTCGTGCTTTAGTTAGGAAATATAACAAAAGTATTTTAACAGGCTTAAATCATTTTTATAGCTCACCTTGTTGGTTTGAATTCAGAACAAGATATATTTGTCTTAATTCAATTTAGTCTATTATCATAATTAACATTCAGACTAAAGATAATTAAAAAACCCCTTGTAGATTTACAAAATACATAAATACTAAGATTATTGTTAAATTTGGATCTAATTATCTATTTCAAAATTATCTTTATTTAAGATAATTGTCTGTATTATAATGGCTCTGAGATCTATGAGTTAGATTAAAAATGAGGGGGGAGGGGAGGGGGTGCGAGGATAGAGTGGCTATAACTTATAAGATCAATCAATTCGATTGAGGGTAGGGGTTTCAATACTTGGGCAATTGTGAGGTTGGCATTTGTATACGTGAGCATAGTTTAAAAACTCCAAACTCAGATTTGGTTCGGCTCGCCATAAAGTGGAGTCGAGTACTCGTGCAGTGGATTATATGCCGACATAGAGACAATTATTTAAATATTCAATTAGGTAGCTAAAAATTATATATATTTAATATATTATTCTTTTGACATTTAAAATGAGTAAATATATGATTTGAATAAGTTAAAATTGAAAATTTCACTAATTTAAAATAAAAATAATATATTTTGATGATTTTTTTCACTTGACTTGAGAAGTCAATTATAAAATCAGTCATTATTGAATCAATTAAGGAGTTTGACTCGACAAACTATAAAAACGAGTTGACTAGATGACTTTTGAAGTCAAAAAAGAGTTTTGAAACTATGCGTGTGAGTCGCGAGGCAAGAGGGGTTGTGTGTGCACAAGGTGGTTGCCTTAAAAAATTAAAAAATGTCTTTATTTAATTTATGATCAAAATACTTAGTGAATCCTATGTTATTTTAATAAAAATTACAACTTTTAAACTATGTTTTTCAAGATTCTTAGGGTATGGCAGGACGTAATTATATTAAAAAGTGTAGAAAAAAATAACTTAAATAAATATATACTAACTTTGTCGAGACTTGTTTTCTAGTGAAAAGTACATTACTTTTTGATTGAAAAATACTTTATTTATTTTTATTGATGGGTACAACTTTAATCACAAAAAGGAGTATAAAAATAATAACATCATGGGAGGACCATACTTTTGCATCATAAACTTTATTAAAAGATTCAAATCAACTAAATTTTGTATTAAAAACAAACAAACACGCACATCACTGTTTTGATATCAAAGAATTGTTTTTGGACCCAAGCGTATTATGCCGGAGTATTTCTATGTTTTTATGCTATATAAAGTATTTCTATGTTGTACTTAGTCAATTATGTCCTTTATAATTTTAAAATTGTACACTTTTTTTAATAAAAAGTATATTAGGATATTATTGATAAATGAATACAACTTAACAACAATGATATCAAATTTTAACTAATTAAGGTGATGATAATATGCACTGTATCTATTAAATTACAATTATTAAACTCTTTATCATCTTCTACTTTATTATATTACTTTAAAGGATACCATAGACAACTAATTCCTAAATAGATTTCAATTATTTTAAGCTACATTTTGTAAATTTCATATATTAAAGGGCTAAAGCAATGAGTTTTTTTGCTAATATTATATTTTAGTCTTTTTGTATTGTAGTTGATTGTAGACCCACAATAATTCTAAAGCTCATTAACAGTTATTTAATTTAAAATTATTAGTACTATTTATTATTGACAAAATATTGGAGTATAATTCTAATTAATTTAGGAATTCTAAAAAAAATGGTAAGGTTTAATGTATTAGTAATCATAACACTAAAATAAAGTATTTTACGCAATAATAAGTACTTAATTTTGGATTTTTACTTAGTTTAAGATTTTGAATTTATTATTTTAAAATTTTTATCAAAATTTAAAGTTTTAATTTAAGTGGACAAATAACACATTAGTTAATTTAGATTTTAACTGGTTAAAAATACTTGTACTGAATATTTTATAAATTATTTTTTAAATATTCTAACAACTAATAACAAATCAAAACTTCTATTTATATGAACAAGTAAATCATTTGAAAAAAAACAAACAAGTTAAATAATAATAATCGGTACCGGTAAAAAAAAATAAAAAAATAATAATAATAATAATACCATCAAGGGATATACAACGTCAATAGCGGGGCCGAGACCTCCACGCTTTAAATACACCCCGAATACCACTAAGGGATATACAACGTCAATAGCGGGGCCGAGACCTCCACGCTTTAAACACACCCCGAACTCCCCTGTGACGCAATCTTCAGTCTTCCCCGGTGCCGGTTGCGGGGTTGGGAGGGCGTTCGTGCCGCCGCCGAATTTGGTGCTGGTGGACCAGGGGTCGACCGCTTGGGGTGCCTGGCTGAGGAGAACTTCGAGGTTCTTGAGAGCTTGGACCTCCGATCCGTTGTGTGAGATTTCTTCTTGGGCCTTTTCTTGGTTTCCGTTTTCGGTGTTTGGGTGTTTGTGGTTTTTGCTTGGTTTCTTGGGGAGGAGATTGGTGTCGGCGACGTTGTTTTAAGGTTGATATGATCATGTTCTTTGTTGGTTTTTTTCTTTTGGTGTAGGGTGTAGAACTAGAGCGTTGCTTCGCCGGTTGTTTAGATTGTGTTTGTGAATATGCTTCTTAAATAGTCTCTTGTTTGTGTGTTCGATAATATGTTTGGTTGATCGATGATAAATTTGGGAAAAGAAACCAACTTTGGACTTAAATTTTGGAGGCTTTGAGAATTTTGGACTTTTTGGATGATAGATTGCTTTGATTTAAGTAAGCAGCTTTAAAAAAGCATATGGCTTTTGGATGATTGCTTTGGTGTTTAAAAAGAACCCTTTTTTTTCAATACTTTTGCTCATGATTCTTGAAGCGGGTAGGAAGATGCAAGAACTTTTCTTTATCGCTGGCACGCGTAATGGAATTGGGTGAAATATTTGAGTCAACTGTTTTTGTTGGAAAAAGCTGTATTCTTTAGTGAAACATTAACATGCCTTTTTTCATAAATTTTATCTATACGTGTGATTATCTTACCAGATTCATTTGAGTCTAATTGAAGTCTCGCGAGTCAGGCTCTTCGAGTTTGCAATTGAAGGCTCAAAGGTACTCGCCTGTTGCTTCTCTTCTTGTAGTTGGATTTTTTGAACAATAGTAAAAGTTTTGTTAAATTTATCACCTGGTGATTATACCTCCTGATGGACTAGGAAACGCATATTATGTCACTTGATCATTGTGATTTTGAAATAATGTAGGAGCTAAAGACAAAACATTTTATTCATGATAATTAATAGTGACGATTTACGTGAATTAGATACTTCATTTATAAAAATTGTTTAATTATACGATTCGGAGTAATAGATAATAAATAGCATAAATCATTAATATGGCAAATGGCCAAACTGTAATTTGATACAATGTAAATGCAATTCATTTGTAAAATCCGTGGAAATTTGATTGTTAATTATGGAAAATCATTAATATGCCTTTTCAAATGCTAAATGTAACATGCTTTTTATGTCGAGTATCCTAACATTGCAATGAAATTAGCAGGGATGCTTTCAAAACGATACCTATAGATCGTATTTTGGGAGCCTTGCAAGTCTTATTGGGTAAGTTCAAATTCATTTAAACCAATACCTAGTTAGAAAACCATTATAATACAGTTTCTTTGAAGTGTCATCTTTTTGTTTTTTTTTAACGACCGCTGTTAGAAATCATCCGGTTCTCATCCGTGGGAAAGTATGTCCTAGCTTTCACCTTTTCCATACATAAATAGTTACAAGGTTTGACGCTTACATCAATTACTTTATACATGAAATGCAGTATACATGAAACGCAGCATCGGACTGGCAACCTTGTTGGGTGCTTATTGAAACTACGGAATTGGTACTTGTCATCAGTAATCGAAGAGTACCAGCACTTTGCTACCCCTAAATCAAGGGTGACCGACATGCGGTTCATCGAGGTCTTCGACATCTACCGTTAGTCAGAATGAGTGTTTGATTGATCTATGGTAGAATTTTTCGTCCCCAATTCACATCCCGAACGGCGTGTTTCCCTCTTTGGAATATTCAGCCTTATACAAGTACGCAACAATACCACACAAATAGTGGCAACAATACTACACAAATAGTGTCACACGAAACCTGCTGCACTGGGCAATACCGAAGTTGTGAAGCATCCAACGCCTAAACCAAGTCCCCACTTGGTTCTACAAGATCTTAAGGAATCCAACCTTGGATCTAATCGGTACCATGCAACCAACGCAAATGACAACACTACGGAATTATGGGACTTTGGCCCTAGATAAAAGTAATCAATATACCCTTATGATTAGTGTGGACATGCAAACCTCCCTTCTTCGTTTAGGAGGTTGTGAGAACAAGAGTACCCCTACTCACATTAAGTCTTCACAATGACAACCCCAAGCAACCCCACGGTTGACTTGTTTATATAATATTCCCTTAGCTAGAAAAGCAAAGAGATTGCGGAACATGAAACTGTGTACCTTAATCTTAGTAGGCGTCAATTACTCTGGTAGCCCATGTGAATTTCCGGTCCCTACACTAGAAGAACTGGCCGCAACAACTTCACGTGTCCCCTTGCACGATCAAGGTTTCTCTTCTTCACTAAGAGAACCACACGAATTTTTTAGTTACCTTCTACATAAGAAGAGGTCCCCTTTATATAGACTTCTTTGTGTTTTTCTATATTTTCAAGGATCTTAACAGAATATCTTCATAAAGATTATACTTATCTCCAAGAAGATCATGTTTATCTTTAGGGTTAGTTGCAACCAACTAACCAATGTTGGCTAAGGATCGATCTTGATAACTATCAACACCGTCATCATCCATATCGGCAAATCTACTCAAACAAATCCTTCGGCGCATTGTGGTCACGATGTTTCACCTTCCTAGTTTGACCGTAACCCCTACTTGGCCACCCAAACCTCTTCTCAGTGCGTCCAGTAAATTGCTTGCTCCAAATACCGGCATTCTTAGTACAATAAGGAATCTGCTATATTGATTACTCCAAATACCAAAACTCCTAGTAGCCCCAGGAATTATAACACTGCTCGGTAACCTCGACCCAAATACCATATTTCCGATATTTTGCTTGGTCACGCCCATGCACTTGCATTCTGCTAGTCTTCTTGGTCATGCTCCTGTGCCCACTCACTCACGTTCTGCTATTTTGTTCAGTATTTTTATCGGTATGCTTGGTCCTCAACTTTGCTCTACCGATGTGTGCACTTGTAGCTGCTTTGCCCGGTGTTCGGTCATCACACCCCATGAATTCGCTACCTAGAACCTTCACACCTCTAAGGTTTCCTCTATGCCGATATGCAGCGACATGCTCGGTTCTCCATTATTGATTATTTTACCGCTAAACCACTCACTATCGGTATCTCGCTCAACATGCTCCATGCACCAAAGTTGATCCTTGCCTGCAACTAGAACATGAATCCACTTTGGTCAGTTGTTTCTACCATTTGGATAGCACTGACTATGTGTCAAGAACACGAGATTACTAGGAACAACTGTCAAAACCTAGCCCCGTCTCATCCCTAGGACTAGACTTGTAACAATCCTCCCCCACCAATGAGACCCGATGTCCTCATCGTAGGATTAAGTCCTCCCTTATACTTCTTAATCCTCGTCTCCAATTGCCACAAGTCCCTCTCTCGTTCCCGGCTAGCCTCACTCCTCGGTTCCCCTTTCCATTTAATAAGATACTCCATCCCCACCTTTGAAGCACCTTCTTCTCAAATTGCTGCCAGACGGTAGGTGGAGCTCTGTTAGGACGAGATCTCCTTCTATTTACCAGATTCTCAGGGAAAGGCTTGAGAAAGCTAACATGAAAAGTTGGGTGAAGCTTTTGTACCTCTCGGGGAGCTTTAATCGGTAAGCCACCCTCCTTATTACCTTCTCCACCTCAACAGGACTGTCATACCTTTGCACCAATGCTCGATGCACTTCGGGACATTTGATTTTCTTCTAAATTTGTAGTGTGAGCTTTAGCATTACTTTTTCTCCCAACTCCTTGTAGAGCAACCTCCAGTGGTATAAGAGGTTGGTAGCCTATCGCAACTTCATAAGGACTAAGCCCCGTAGTTGATGAACGGTGCAGATTATAGCAAAACTGTGCCGCATCAAGAAGCTCCAACCAGTTCCTCTAGCTAGTTGTGATATCGTAGCTTTCAACTCTTTAAAAGCTATTTGGCATGGCTCCGACCACGCCCATGACTTGCCCTTCCTCAACAAGTTAGTCAGTGGCAACACTACATGGTTGTACCCATGTATGAACTTTCGGTAGTAGTTGGCCAAACCTAATAAGCTCCTCAACTCTGCCACCTTCGTCGGCTTCGGCCACTCAACCTTTGCCTTGGATTCCTCCATTCGCACCTCTTATTCGCCAATTCGGTGGCCTAGTGATCCAATCTACCCAAGGCCAAACTCATATTGTTCTTTCTTCACAATGAGCTCATGTCACGGGGTAGTTTCTTAGCCAAAAATTTTCAACCAAAACCCTGCCCGTGTGGCGTATTCCCCTCCTGGGAACACCAGCCTTACTGCCACGCGCAGTCGAGTATTGCTGTTTGTTGCGGCAATATGAAGGATAGCGCCCTCGTGAAAACTCGTACACCTGGCTAGCAGCACACACCCAATTGCCATAGCGCTAGTTGTGCTAACTGCTGGTACAGATCACCAGATCCTAGTGTATGCAGTGGCACGCTGCAACACACGCACCAAGTATGCACGTAGTATGCTCGTCTCAAGTGCCGGTCACCCACACCCGACACGCACCAAACCAGGAATCACGGTCCAACACTTTGGCTTCCAAATGCGACAATCACACCACCAGATTACGGGAATCCACCCAACCTTTATTCAATCAGTAAACAAAGGATTTTTACAAGCAATCACTCACCTTGACCACTTGCTGGTTGTGGACATGTAACCCCACGACCTAGCCTCTCAACACACTTAAGAGACTTCCTCACAACCCCAAGGTCGATCCCCACTGATCAACCTAGTTACATGCACTACTCAATTGCAAAGAGGTTGTTACAAGACCAGACAAGTACCTGACCCTAAAGGCAGACGCACGACCACAACAATCAGCAGTCGTCCACTAGATGTCCCCACTCGAACTCCACGAGTAGGCTGCAGCAACACCC
Organism: Piper betle; assembly: GCA_033002965.1. NCBI lineage: Eukaryota > Viridiplantae > Streptophyta > Magnoliopsida > Piperales > Piperaceae > Piper > Piper betle. The sequence goes on along the minus strand of JAURVB010010299.1, from coordinate 114,507 downwards.
AACGATCTCCTTGCTCGATCAGGGTATTCTCCTCCACAAAGAATGCACGTCGTCCTGGTCCTCACAATTGTTCTCTCAATTGTCTTCTTCTTCCTCCTTGTATTTTCTGAAGCCGTCTCCATCAAATACACGCCTAGATGTGTTAGTTGCAACCAAATATTCTCCATATCCGCCGGAGATCTTCCCTAGTCCAACATAGCGTCCAGATTCGTCCGTGTTTATCTATATGCCCCTTATCTCCAAGGCTTGTGTCGAACCTATCTCCAATGAGTCACCACCAATCTCTCATTGGCTCGTGGAGAAGATCAAATATTCACAAGATCTTATCCACAACTCTATCTGCAATTCCTAGAATCAACCAATTCAGATAAGCATGCCGGCTACATGGTCGAACCCTGCTGGTTCGACCCTGAGCCAACTCCCGATCAACCTCTCGTGCCAAACCCTAGCTGCTGCGTGCGCACCAAATACCGCAACAAGGTCCATGCCGAACCGCCTAGCCTGCTGCCTTGTCTGAATGCTGGTATTTGTGTCGGCATCGCTCGTGCACCAGACCCTGCACGCATCGCTCGCCACCAGTCACGCCCACGCTCGCACGCCTCTGCCCAGCGCGCTCACGCACGCTCGCTCTCGCGCAACTGCCTGCACCACGCTCGCGCGCGCGCACTGGATGATGGCGCCCGTGCACGCTGCTCGCCTGTGCCGCTAGTTGTAGCGCTCCAAACCTCGGCATGCTGCAGCGCGCACGCACCGAACCTGCTCGGCACCATGCTCGCTCCAGGCATCAACCAGACTTCTCTGCACCACTCGATCACGCTTGATCACGCTCGACCACGGGTCTCGGCACTGCTCGACCCATATCACGCACCTGCTCGGTACTCACATAGGCACGCTCGGTCATGGTCACGACCTCGCTCCACCCATGCTCGGCACTGCTCGTCCACAGCTGCTGGTCACGCAACTGCCCCGAACCATCTTGAGGTTTCCTTGGCACCATGTAGCGCTATGCTCGGTACTTGCTGCCGACGCATCTGCTGCTACACGTCCCAGCACCAAGTCTCGGTCCATCATGCAACCTCGGTCCTTCCTTGCCTGCAACTATAACACCTATTAGCACTTGGTAAGTTGTTTCACCACACAGGCAGCATCAGCCACCCACTCCGGACTCGGGATGACTAGGGACAACCGCCAAACCCTAGCACCCCTGGACGCCCTGCAATTACTCCCGTGACAGTCCTCCCCCACCAATGAGACCCGATGTCCTCATCGGAGGGTTAAGCCCTGCCCAGTACTTCCTGATCTGCCTTTCAAACTGCCATAGATCCCTCTCCTTTTCCCAGCTCGCCTTGCTCCTCGGTTCCCCTCTCCACTTGATAAGATACTCCGTCCCAGTGTTTGGAGCACCTTGCCTGTGTTCCAATATCTTCCCACCTTCTTCTCATACTGCTGCCGGACTGTTGGTGGAGCTCTTCTAGGACGAGCTCTCCTTGGATTGACCACATCCTCATGGAAGGGTTTGAGAAAACTTACGTGAAAAGTCGGGTGGAGCTTATACCTATCGGGCAGCTTCAACCGGTATGCCACGCTCCCGATAACTTTCTCCACCTCAAAGGGTCCATCGTACCGCTGCACCAAGGACCTGTGCACATCAGTACGCCTGATCTTCTTCCAGATCTGGGGCGTCAGCTTCAGCATAACTTTGTCCCCCACACTGAATGACAACGGCCTCCTCCTGAGATCCGCATACCTCTTCATTCGGCGCGTAGCCTTGGCCAAAGAATCCACGACATCCTCATATAGGTCCTGCCTGTCTCGTGCAAACCTAAACGCAGCTGGACACTTCACTCCACGTCCCTGTAGAGCAACCTCCTGTGGTGTCAAAGGTTGATGGCCCGTTGCTAGCTCAAATGGACTCAGCCCTGTTGCTGAAGAACGGTGCAGGTTGTAACTAAACTGCGCCGCATCAAGAAGCTCCAACCAGTTCTGCTGGCTGGCTGTGACGAAGTGCCTAAGGTACTCTTCCAGCAAGGCATTCGTCCTCTCAGTCTGCCCATCTAGACTGAGGGTGATTGGCAGTAGAAAAGTTCAGCTTGCTCCCCAGCAGCCCGAACAAAGTCGTCCAGAACCTCCCTGTGAACCGGGCATCTCGGTCACTCACAATATCTGCCGGCATCCCAAAATGCTTCACCACGTTCCTAAAGAACAAATCTGCAGCTATCTCGGCTGAACATGCATGTGGAGCAGCTGCAAAAATGGCGTATTTGGAGAACCGATCCACTACCACCAAAACTGAAGACATTCCCTTAACCCTCGGGAATCCCGACATGAAGTCAAGTGAGACCGAACTCCATGGTCTCGTTGGAGTAGGTAGAGGCTGCAGCAAGCCAGCCTCCAGTCTTCTCTCCACCTTGTCCTGTTGGCACACTAGACAAGATTTCGCGAAAGCCTCTATATTAACCTCCATTCTCGGGCAGGGTCTGTATGCAGCGGCACAGTTTTGTTGGAGTGGTAAACGCATAGTTTTGTTTCGAAGGGGATGGCTTCGAAGCTAGGGCTGAGGACTGGAGCCAATACCAGCAGGATTAAGGCAGTCAACTCACAGGCTAAACAGGTGGATGGCATTGCAAGAATTGTTAGGGTTTGTTTGGGAGACTATGAAGGACGCATGGACATCATGGTAATTGAGATGGATGATTTTGAACTGATTATTGGCAATTCCTTCATGAGGACAGCCAGAGTGGGGGTCTTCCCACAGCTTGGAGGAATTCTGATTATGGACCAAGGGGGTGCCAGCTTTGTCCGCGGTCAGGAGATGCCTTCAGGGGTTGAGGATCGCACCTTCAGTGATGAGCACTTGTCGGCAATGCAAGTGGCTCGTGTGGTGGCAGTGCCCGAGTTTATGGCAGGATTATTGACGGAGTATGCTAATGTTATGCCTGCCGAGTTGCCAGAGGGGTTGCCTCCTAAGAGAGGGATCGAACACTGGATCGAGCGAGCTAGTGTCGGGAGCTAGGGCACTAGCTAAGGCGCCATACCGTATGTCGCCTTAGGAACTCCACTGAATTGAAGATCCAGCTAAGGTGAGCTATTGGAGTCGGATAAGATATAGCCATCGACTGCACCATATGAAGCTTACCGGTTCGGTTCTAGGGAAAGACAGATGGTTCGATGAGGCTATGTGTTGATTACCAGGGGTTGAACAAGGTGATAGTGAAAAACAAGTACCCAGTTCCCTAATTGCAGATCTATTTGATCGGCTTAGTAAAACATGAATATTTAATAAGTTGGACCTGAAGATGGGATATTGGTAGGTCCGGATTGCACCGGAGGACGTTCCGAAGACAACTATGGTCACGAGATATAGGTCCTATGAGTTTCTCGTGATGCCATTTGGGCTAACCAATGCACCAGCAACGTTTTGTAACTTGATGAACGATGTGTTTAGGGTTTCATTGACAGGTTCGTGGTGGTTTACTTGGATGATATAGTTGTGTACAGTGAGTCCGAGGAGGAGCACTGCGGTCATTTGAAGCAGGTCCTAGATTAATTGAGGAAGCACGAGCTGTTTATAAAACAGGAGAAATGTGAGTTCGGCCTGAGGGAAATCAGCTTCGTAGGCCATCGAATTGGAAATGGAGAGGTGCGAATGGAGGAACCGAAGGTTCAGGCAATTAAGTAGTGGCAGGAGCCAACCAAGGTGACTGAGCTTAGGAGCTTCCTAGGGTTGGACAATTACTATAGGAAGTTCATTCAGGGATACAGCTGAGTGGTGACACCATTGACTGATTTGTTGAAAAAAGACTTAGTCATGGGCATGGTCAGAGCCATGCTAGGCGGCTTTTGATGAACTGAAAGCTACCATTTCATCAGAACCAATACTGAAATTTCTGGATTTTAGTCAACCATTTGAAATAGTTACTGATGTTTCAGATAGAGCTGTAGGAGGTGTGATACAGCAAGACAGACATCCAATAGCATTTGAGAGCTGAAAATTTAAAGAGGCCGAGATGAGGTATTCAACTAAAGAGAAGGAAATATTAGTTGTGGTTCATTGTCTCAAAGTGTGGCGTGTGTACTTGCTGGGGTCCAAGTTTGTGGTTATAACAGACAACGTTGCCAACACCTTCTTCAAGACCCAGAAGGTTCACAGGCAACTTCTTCTGGGTCTTGAAGAAGGTGTTGGCAATGTTGTCTTTATAATTACAAACTTGGACCTAGCAAGTACACACGCCACACTCTGAGACAATGAACCACAGTTAACATTTCCTTCTCATTAGCTGAATCCTCATCTCGGCCTCTTTCAATTTCCAGCTCTCAAATACTATTGGATGTTCGTCCTGCTATAACACACCTCCCACGAGCATCAGTAACTACTTCAAATGGTTGACGAAAATCCAGCAATTTCAGTATTGGTTCTGATGAAATGGTAGCTTTCAGCTCGTCAAAAGCCGCCTGGCATGGCTCCGACCAAGCCCATGCCTAAGTTTTTTTAGGAAATCGAGTCAATGGTGTCACCACTCGGCTGTATCCGTGAATGGGCTTCCTGTAGTAATTGGCTAATCCTAGGAAGCTCCTAAGCTCGGTCACCTTGGTTGGCTCCCGCCACTGCTTAGTTGCCTGAACCTTCGGTTCCTCCAGTTGCACGTCTCCATTTCCAAGTCGATGGCCTAGGAAGCTGATCTCCCTCGGGCCAAACTCACATTTCTCCTGTTTTATAAACAGCTCGTGCTCCCTCAATCGATCTAGGACCTGCTTTAAATGACCGTAGTGCTCCTCAGACTCACTGTACACAACTATATCATCTAAATAAACCACCACAAACCTGTCAATGAAACCCCTAAACACATCGTTCATCAAGTTACAAAACGTCACTGGTGCATTGGTTAGCCCAAATGGCATCATGAGAAACTCATAGGACCAATATCTCGTGACCATAGTTGTCTTCGGGACGCCCTCCGGCACAATCTGGACCTGCAAATATCCCGTCCTCAAGTCTAACTTAGTAAATATTAGTGCTTTACTAAGCCGGCCAAAATAGATCTGCAATTAGGGGAACTAGGTACTTGTTCTTCACTGTCACCTTGTTCAGTCCCCGGTAATCAACACATAGCCTCATCGAACCATCTGTCTTTTCCTGGAACAGAACTGGTGCTTCGTACAGTGCAGTCGATGGCTGTATCTTACCCGACTCGAGCAGCTCACCTAGCTGAATTTTCAATTTAGTGAGGTTCCTTGGGCGACATACGGTACGACGCCTTAGCTGGTGCCCTAGCTCTCGGCACTAGCTCGATCCAGTGTTCGATCCTCTACTTGGGAGGCAACCCCTCTGGCAAGTCGGCGGGCATACCATTAGCATACTCCGTCATTAATCCCACCACACCCCCGAGCCACTTGCATTGCCGACAAGTGCTCATCACTGAAGGTACGATCCTCAACCCCTGAAGGCTTATCCTAACCACGGACAAAGCTGGCACCCCCTTGGTCCACAATAAGAATTCCTCTAAGCTGTGGGAAGACCCCACTCTGGTTGTCCTCATGAAGGAATTGCCAATAATCAGGTCGAAATCATCCATCTCGATTACCATGATGTCCATTCATCCTTCATAGTCTCCCAGACAAACCCTAACATTTCTTGCAATGCCATCCACCTATTTAGCCTATGAGTTAACTGCCTTAATCCTGCTGGTATTGGCTCCAGTCCTCAGCCCTAGCTTCGAAGCCATCCCCTTCGAAACAAAACTGTGTGTTGACCACTCCAACAAAATTGTGCCACTGCATACAGACCCTGCCCGAGAATGGAGGTTGATATAGAGGCTTTTGTGAAATCTTGTCTAGTGTGCCAATAGGACAAGGTGGAGAGAAGATTGGAGGCTGACTTGCTGTAGCCTCTACCTACTCCAACGAGACCATGGAGTTGGGTCTCACTTGAGTTCGTGTCGGGATTCCCGAGGGTTAAGGGAATGTCTTCAGTTTTGGTAGTAGTGGACCAGTTCTCCAAATATGTCATTTTTGCAGCTGCTCCACATGCATGTTCAGCCGAGATAGCTGCAGATTTGTTCTACAGGAACGTGGTGAAGCATTTTGGGATGCCGGTGGATATTGTGAGTGACCGAGATGCCCGGTTCACAGGCAGGTTCTGGAAGACTTTGTTCGGGCTCTTGGGGAGCAAGCTGAACTTTTCTATCGCCAATTACCCTCAGTCTGATGGGCAAACTGAGAGGATGAATGCCTTGCTAGAAGAGTACCTTAAGCACTTCGTCACAGCTAGCCAGCAAAGCTAGTTGGAGCTTCTTGATGCGGTGTAGTTTAGTTACAACCTGCACCGTTCTTCAGCAATAGGGCTGAGTCCATTTGAGCTAGCAACGGGCCATCAACCTTTGACACCATAAGAGGTTGCTCTACATCGACGTGGAGTGAAGTGTCTAGTGGCGTTTAGGTTTGCATGAGACAGGCAGGACCTATATGAGGATGCCGTGGATTCTTTGGGCAAGGCTACGCGCCGAATGAAGAGGTATGAGGATCTCAGGAGGAGGCCGTTGTCATTCAGTGTGGGGGACAAAGTGATGCGGAAGCTGACACCCCAGATCTGGAAGAAGATTAGGCGTACTGATGTGCACAGGTCCTTGGTGCAGCGGTACGATGGACCCTTTGAGGTGGAGAAAGTTATCGGGAGCGTGGCATACCGGTTGAAGCTGCCCAATAGGTATAAGCTCCACCCGACTTTTCACGTAAGTTTTCTCAAACCCTTCCATGAGGATGTGGTCAATCCAAGGAGAGCTCGTCTTAGAAGAGTTCCACCAATAGTCCGACAGTAGTATGAGAAAAAGGTGGGGAAGAGTATCTTATCAAGTGGAGAGGGGAACCGAGGAGCGAGGCGAGCTAGGAAAAGGAGAGTGATCTATGGAAGTATGAAAGGCAGATTAGGAAGTACTGGGTAGGGCTTAACCCTCCGATGAGGATATCGGGTCTCATTGGTGGGGGAGGACTATCACGGGAGTAATTCCAGGGCGTCCAGTGGTCCTAGGGTTTGGCATTTGTCCCTAGTTATCGCGAGTCTGCAGTGGTTGGCTGATGCTACCTATGTGGTGAAACAACTTACCAAGTGCTAATAGGTGTTATAGTTGCAAGGAAGGACTGAGGTTGAATGATGGATCGAAAGTTGGTGATGGGATGTGTAGCAATAGATCCGTCGGCAGCAAGTACCGAGCATAGCGCTACATGGTGCCAAGGAAACCTCAAGATGGTTCGGGGCAGCAGTTGCGTGACCAGCAACTGTGGACGAGCAGTGCCGAGCATGGGTGGAGCGAGGTCGTGACCATGATCGAGCGTGCCTATGTGAGTACCAAGCGTGATCAAGCGTGATCGAGTGGTGCAGAGAAGTCTTTTCGATGCCTGGAGCGAGCATGGTGCCGAGCAGGTTCGATGCGTGCGTGCTGCAGCGTGCCGAGGTTTGGAGTGCAACAATTAGCGTCACGGGCGAGCAGCGTGCACATGCGCGATCATCCAATGCGTGCGCGCGTGAGCGTGGTGCAGGCAGTTGCGCGCGAGCGAACATGCGTGGGCGCGCTGGGCAGAGTCGTGCGAGCGTGGGCGTGATTGGTGGCGAGCAATGTGTGCAAGGTCTGGTGCACGAACGATGCCGACAAAAATACCAGCATTCAAACAAGGCAGCGGGCTAGGTGGTTCGGCATGGACCTTGTTGCGGTATTTGGTGCGCACGCAGCGGCTAGAGTTTGTCATGGGAGGTTGATCAGGAGTTGGCTCAGGGTCGAACCAGCAGGGTTCGACCATCTATCCGGCATGCTTATATGAATTGGTTGATTTCAGGAATTGCAGAAAGAGTTGTGGATAAGATCATGTGAATATTTGATTTTCTCCACGAGCCAATGAGAGATTGGTGGTGACTCATTGGAGATAGGTTCGACATAAGCCTTGGAGATAAGGGGCGTATAGATAAACACAGACGAATCTAGACGCTATGTTGAACTAGGGAAGATCTTCGGCGGATATGGAGAATATTCGGTTGCAACTAACACATCTAGGCGTGTATTTGATGGAGATGGCTTCAGAAAATATAGAGAAAAGAGAAGAAGACAATTGTGAGAGCAATTGTGAGGACCAGGACGACGTGCATTCTTTGTGGAGGAGAATACCCTAATCGAGCAAGGAGATCGCTGGGTGTTGCTGAAGCCTACTCGTGGAGTTCGTGTGGGGTCATCTAGTGGACGGCCGCTGATTGCTGTGGTCGTACGTCTGCCTTTAGGGTCAGGCACTTGTCTGGTCTTGTACAATATCTTTTCATTTGAGTAGTGCATGTAACTAGGTTGATCAGTGGGGATCAACCTTGGGGTTGTGAGGAAGTCTCTTAAGTGAGTTAAGAGGCTAGGTTGTGGGGTTGCATGTCCACGACTAGCAAGTGGCCATGGTGAGTGATTGCTTGTAAAAATCCTTTGTTTACTGACTAAATAAAGGTTGGGTCGATTCCCGTAATCTGGTGGTGTGATTGTCGCATTTGGAAGCCAAGTAGCCTGAAACTTTGGCAAGATGGGTGACCATAAGAGCAATTGCAAGGCAGTCCCTCACACCCCGATGACCTCTCTTGCTGCTGGGTCGAAGGGAGGGCTCGCCACGTCCCTGGTTTTTCAGTGGATGGCAGAATTGGAGCTGTGAGGGGGCGGAGTTGCAAGGGTGACAGAAGTGGCGACGTTCTGCTGCAATTGATGTTGTAATGGAAGCTTCAGAGGGGTAAACGCCGGTTGTGCTTCGTTGACAGCATCATGGGTTCCATCACAGTAGTTCAGGCCACTGGAATAATCCACTACACACCATCTTCTCACCGGAATTCATGGCAGCGACGTGCTGAAGTGGGGAGAACAACTATACTTCATGCAACGTCCAAAGGTGGCCAATCTTTCTTGTTTTAATGCCAGCCTGAGGTCGTGGAACATCTGAATTGGAGCAAGATGCAAGAAAGGAGGGGTCTTGAGGCTGGGAGAAGAAGAACAGGCCAGGAGTTGGGCACCATGGTGCAGCACATGGTCGTCTTGGATCGCTGCTGTAAAACACGCACATGAGGCTTCCTTGCTTGCTGATTTTATCTTGTTGTTGATGCTTTGTTGGGATGTTTAGATGGTGGTTCAATTGGGTGCTAAGATAAGGGTTGGAGGAGAAGGATGAACCTGTTTTTGGAGAAGAGAAGAATGGCGACGGGAAGAAGAAGAAGATGAAGAAGAGGAAGGAGGATGACAGTTTTGTAAATATGGGTTGGCACAGTCTTAGACCGTTTCCCAGTAGCCACACTTATTTCTCAAATATTAAAAAAGAAAGGAGTCCTCATATTTTTTTTGCTCCATGTTCTGGTTGTCAATCACCTAATCTCATATCTGCACACTTGCGGAGGCAATTCAGCGTTAGTGATTACAATTTTGTAAATATGGGTTGACACAATACCCACTAGAGTTAAAAAATAATACGAACTCATAATAAATCTCTAAAAATAATTATTTTAATAGGTTATTGGTAATGTTACTAAATTGATTAATTATTATACGAAAATTTATTATCTCAAAAGAAAATATACTAATAATAATAATAATAATTAAATACTTGTTTATCAATTAATAATTACATTATTATTTGTTAAGTGTTAATTATGATTTAGATGATTAATTTAAAATGTGAAGTAGGACTTAAATGATTATGTCACATGAATAATTAATTATCTCACTAGAGTTGTTGATAATTTAATATTTAATATTTTTGGAAATAATATATATATTAGATATTTAGTTGCATGCATTCCTACTCAAATAAAATTATACTTATGTATAATTTTATATTCTCGTTTAGATTAGGATCATTGGTTGCAGCTGCGAGTTCAAAATATCCAGGTCTATATAATCATTTGAAATGTTGTACTTTCTCTTGTTAGCCGCCGTGGTTGGCCTGAGCCCATATTCGACCACCATGCACTGGAACGCAATCAGGGTCAAGGAATTTACTCAGTCTGACACGGGGCCACACCTTTAAAATTACTATGTGTGTCCGTATAATTTTTTGAAATGTTGTATTGTCCGTATAATTAATTTGAAATGGTCTATTGTCTGTATAATTATTTGAAATGTTGTATTTTCCCAAACTGGTAGCCTTTGTTGGCACTAATCTTAGAATGTGCTGGGAGACGATTTTTAATTTTAGAATGAACTGGGAGACAATGACTAATATCAGAATGACCTGAGAGACTACCTAATCTCAAAATGAGGTAGAAGACAAATTCTAATCTTAGAATGAACTGGGAGACCATGACTAATCTAAAAATGAGCTGGGAGACCACCTAATCTCAGATGAGCTGGGAGATAAATTTTTAATCTCAAAATGAACTGGGAGACAATGACTAATCTCAGAATGAGCTGGGAGACCACCTAATCTTAGAATGAGTTGGGAGACAAATAGAAATGGGGTTGGTGGTTCTTTTACCAACCTAAGTATGGTGAATTGATAATAAAGTTGGACTTCCTTATTATTCTTTTGTGTAATAAATGTGGCTATGGGAAACGGTCCGAGACTGTGGGACAATTTTTTTATCTATTATCATATGCAATTAAAAATTCTAGACTTATTTGCAGTATGAAAATTCATGTTCTGGAATTATTTACCATGTTACGATTCATGTTCTTGCATGTTACATGTGCATTAACTATATTTTTAGGTAACACTCGGTCCAGTTCTGGCGGGTCGTTACACTAGACTTTAGGTTCGGTAGCAAGGATCAGGTGCCTGATGTGAGGAAATCTGGGTGCTTTCTGTACAATGGGCCACATTGGGCTAGATAGTGCCCGACAAAGGCCAAGGTTAGTGCCATGGTGGTTGCTACAAACAAAGTATAGGAGGACGGGCCTCCTAGTCGAGCATCTACCCTTTAGATACTAGGGGCATTGAGAGCTGGATGTATAGCTTCCGGAGGAGCTGACTTGACGTATGTTCCGATCGTAGTGGATGAGAGGAAGGTTTCAGACCTGATAGACACTAGTGTGCTATGCACAGTTTTGTCTCCATGGGGATAGCGTTGGAGCTAGGGTTGAAGATCGGGTCAATACCAGCTGGATCAAGGTGGTTAATTCGCAGGTGAGAGAGGTTGAAATCTTTCAGCCTTTGTCACGTCGTGTTCGAAGACCGTGTGTTGTGTCACGCGTGTCCAATATGGAGCAAAATTTTTTGCCCCAAACACACACCGCACGACGTATTCCAGTCCTTGAAATACTACCCTATCAATCAACATGCAATAGAAACACCGCTACAAACAGCGGCACGAAGCAACCCCTTATGTCTGGACAATGCCGCTGCAAATAGCGACATGCAGATACTGCTCAGAGTAGCGGCAAGAGGCTTCCCACTCATTCCTGCAAACACAGTGCAACACCGATCACAATTACTGACACTCAATTGCCCAGCGCCCGATATTGCTGGACGATTACCGGTAAATAATTCACGACCAATCAACATGCAGTAAATATAAACCTCGCCAAGCAATAGTATGTAGCGACTATGATCAATCACCCTATATCGATTCCCAAACACCGATCTTGCTGGTTGGTATTGTAGCCTTGTCCCAGAATCGCAAGACAGGCTACCAGTACCACAAAATCAGATGCCGACACCAATATTACAAGACCCCTGTCCCAACCTTGAATCAATTATTAGAAAACAAGGAAATAAGCAATCATCTATCCTGATCGCTTGACACCATGGACATGCAAACCCCACAGTGCTTGACTCTTCCTCTGAAGAGGAGCGAGAACTAGAGCCCCCTGCTCACAAGATATCTACACAATCACAACCCCAAGTTGTCGCCTATGATCAACTTGTTTACATACAAAGACGCTCAGCCAGTAATTGCAAACGGGTTGTAGAAGATCTAAAGTTGTACCTCAATCTTTAGGCAAACGTCGACCACCCAATGTAGTGGACACTCGTGAAGATCCAATTCTCGGAACTGGTTTGCAACACTTCACGTTGTTTCCTTGCTGATGAGGTTTCTCTCCACTCCACAGGAAAGACACAAACTTTGCACTAGAACAATTCCAGTATTCTTCCTTTTTCTTGTAGTTGGCCTTCTCCTTATGTAGAGAAGCCTCACGTATAAACCCTAGACTCTGGGTAAACCAATATTTTGCTCCTAATCTTTTCTCCAAAAGATTGTCCCAATATCTGCCCACGTCATTGTGTTTATCGCCACAATTCTGGTTGGATTCATCCAAGTTTATCCCTTGGAGACAATTGCAAATCCATTGCTCGTGCATGAGGATAAGATACTACAATCTCCCAAGATACCATATCTTATCGGTAGTAAACCTCAACTCAGACTTTTCTCTAAACTATAAGTGTCTCACGCTCTGGCTCGTGCTTGCACAGCAGAACAACGTCAGAATCCATCCACAGTCGCCACTGCAAAAGTTGGAGTGCGCCTTTGCTGGATATCGTGTACCGCTCCAAATACCGGCGCACGTTATCACTCGATCTCGCTACTGCTCCAAATACTGGCATGCTGCTATTTGGCTTGATATACCCCTGCTCTCGGCACCGCAACCACTTGTTGCTCACGCCCGCTACCGAACACGCCTCACGCCTGTGCCAACACTCAGTACCAATACTTGCCTCGGTACCGCTGTGCTGCTCGTACACTGCTCCATACTCTACTCGATCCATTGCTCGGTAAAATGATCAGCACTACTTGGAACTCTCGGTTGTCCACAACCTCGCTCCGTCGACGCATATGCCTACATGCCCATCACGCTTGGTCGCGATGCTTGGTCACCAGCACCTGACTAGCGCCATCTTGAGGTTTCCTTGTCGGTCAAGCACAACCACTTAGTTTGTCTGCCCTGCAACCATGACACGTGTTAATCTCGGTCAGCTATTTGACCACTTGAATAGCCTCTGCTACTCGTCTTGGACCCAGTTGTGCCTGGGAACAATTGCCCAATCCGAGCACCCGGTACGTCCATGGACTAAGGTTGTAACAGCTCTCCGCCACCAATGAGATTCGATGTCCCCATCGGAGGGTTAAGTCCTCCCTGGTACATCCTGATCTGCCGCTCAAACTGCCACAAGTCCCTCTCTCGCTCCCAACTAGCTTCACTCGTTGGCTCCCCTCTCCATTTGATAAGATACTCCGTCCCGGTTTTTTGTGCACATTGCCTATGCCCACCTTTTTCTCAAATTGTCGCCAGACAGTAGGTGGAGCTCTCCTTGGACGAGCTCTCCTTGGATTGACCAAATCCTCATGGAATGGCTTGAGAAAGCTAACATGGAACACAAGATGGATTTGATATCTCTCAGGGAGCTTCAGCCTATAAGCCAAGCTCCTGATCATCTTCTCCACCTCGAGAGGACCATCATACCGCCGCACCAAACCCCGATACTCCTCGGTACTCTTGATTTTCTTCCAAATCTGTGGCGTGAGCTTCAACGTTACCTTGTCCCCTACACTGAATGACACCGGCCTTCTTCTCTAGTCGGCATACTTCTTCATTCGGTGTGTTGCCTTGGCTAATGAATCCACCGCGTCCTCATACAGCTCACGCCACTGATTTAGAAGAAGATCAAGCATACCAAAGTGCATCAGGGTTTGGTGCAGCAGTATGATGGTCCTTTCAAGGTGGAGAAGAGGATTGGGAGTGTGGCTCACAGGCTGAAACTTCCAGAGAGATATCAAATGTAAAGGCCGTGAAAAAAAAAATTTGGACGCCAATGCAGTTTGGGAAGGACCAAACGTGTTATATTTTTTACCCGGTTAATTCTACCCGGTTAATTATTTACCCATTTTATTATTTACCCGGTTAAATGAAATACGAATGTAGAGGTGTTTTCACATACCCTAGCCATCATTTTCATTTTTATAAATTTGAAAAGGGGATGTCATTTTTTACATATAGGTGTAAGGGCGTCTTCCTCACCTTAGCCGCCTAGTTCTCCTCTTCCTTACCGGGGCTTCTTCCTTTCTTGGGTATCATTCTTATCTCCCTATTCTTAGTTTGCATGTATGTTCTTTTTAATTGATAGTAAGCTTGTTAATCATGTAACTTAAGTCTCAAATCAACAAGAAAGAAAAGAACTAAACTAAATTGGAAAACTGAAATCCTATCCATGGCCGACGGGAGCAAATTGTTGGCGAGATGGGCAACTATAAATAAGTTTGCAAGGCTTCCCCTCACACCCCGACGACCCCTCTGGTTGCTGGGTCAAAGGGATGGCTTGCCATGTCCTTGTTTTCCGGGGGTGGTGGAATTGCAGCTGTGAGGGCACGGAGTTGCAAGGGTGATGGAAGTGGCGACGTTCTGCTGCAATAGGTGCTGTAATGAACGTTCAGAGGAGTAGACACCGATTGTGCTTCACCGACAGCATCATGGGTTCCGTCAGCGCCGGAATAATCCACTACAGACCACCTTCTCGCCGGAATTCATGGCAGCGACGTGCAGAAGTGGGGAGAACGACCATACTTCATGCAACGTCCAAAGGTGGCCAATCTTTCTTGTTTTGATGCTAGCCTGAGGTCGTGGAACATCTGAATTGGAGCAAGGTGCAAGAAAGGAGGGGTCTTGAGGCTGGGAGAAGAAGAACAGGCCAGGAGTTGGGCGCCATGGTGCAACACATGGTCGTCTTGGTTAACTGCTGTACAACACACACTTTAGGCTTCCAATTGGTTGCTAGAGAAGGTTGAAGTTGAGGGAGGACGTGATTCTGGGATTGGGTGCCAAGAAAAGGGGTGGAGAAGAAGGGCGTGGTCTGGTTTTGGTGCAGAGAAGAGTGGCGACGGGAAGAAGAAGAAGAAGGAGGAGGGTGGCAATTCTGTAAATACTGGTTGAGTTGATACCGACCCGAGTTAAAAATAATATGAACTCGTAATAAATTCTTAAAAATAATTATTTTAATGGGTTATGGGTAAAGTTACTCACTAACTAATGATTCTATGAAATCGCCATGAGTAATAAAAATACGATAATGATAAACGATCGATAATTAATCGGCGTAATTCAAGCGATTAAATTAAATCAGAGGATTATAAGTAATTAATAAAATACAGATTTTTACCTTTACTATATTAAATTTAATATTAGGTAAATAAAGTGATTATTTTAACAACGAGTTAGTAATGTAAAAAATTGGTTATTAAACTATAGTCGGGTAGCAATCACTCGCGTCAAACCTAAATAGCAAAATAAAAATAAATAAAGTTTGAAACTTTATTAAGTCGAATAATTTAAAAAAATTGTATTAGTAATATTTTTGAATAATGCAAATAATTTTAAATAATTTAATAGATCAACTTAATTAATTAAATTGCTATTAATAATAATAGCGATTAAAAAATTATAACTGTAAACTAAATAATCAAGATTGAGGTTAAGTAATCATCATCGCAAAGGAAAATTAAATACTTGTTTATTAGTAATAATTATTTTATCAATTATTAAGTATTAATTATGATTTAGATAATTAATTTAAAATGTGAAGTAGGACTTAAATAATTATGTCACATGAATAATTAATTATCTCACTAGATTTGTTGATAATTTAATATTTAATATTTTTGGAAATAATATATATATATATTAGATATTTAGTTGCATGCATTCCTACTCAAATAAAATTATACTTATGTATAATTTTATATTCTCGTTCAGATTAGGATCATTGGTCGCAGCTGCGAGTTCGAAATATCCAGATCCGTATAATCATTTGAAATGTTGTACGTTCCCTTGTTGGCAGCCCTTGTTGGCCTGAGCCCAGATTCGACCACCATGCGTTGTAATGCAATCGGGGTCAAGGAATTGACTCAGTCCGACACGGGGCCGCACCTTTAAAATTACTATGTGTTACTACATGTGTACTTATAATTAATTGAAATGTTGTATTGTCCGCATAATTATTTCAAATGTTGTATTTTCCCAAATTGATATAATTATATGAAATTGTGTATTTTTCTTTCCAAACTGGTAGCCTTTGCCGGCACTAACCTCAAAATGAATTGGGGGACTACCTAATCTCAGAATAAGGTGGGAGACAATTTCTAATCTCAGAATGAACTGGGAGACCATGACTACCCTCAAAATGAATTGGGGGACCACCTAATCTCATAATGAGCTGGGAGACAATTTTCTAATCTCAAAATGAACTGGGAGACCATGACTAACCTCAAAATGATTTGGGGGACCACCTAATCTCAAAATGAGCTGGGAGACAATTTTCTAATCTCAGAATAAACTGGGAGACCATGACTAATTTCAAAATGAATTGGGAGACCACCTAATCTCAGAATGAGCTGGGAGACAATGTTCTAATCTTAGAATGAACTGGGAGACCATGACTAACTTTAAAATGAATTGGGAGACCATGACTAATCTTAAAATGAATTTGGAGACCACTTAATCTCAGAATGAGCTGGGAGTCGATTTCTAATGTCAGAATGAACTGGGAGACCATGACTAATCTCAAAATGAATTGGGAGATCACCTAATCTCAGAATGAGCTGGAAGACGTTTTCTAATCTCAGAATGAGCTGGGAGACGACTTTTTATAATCTCAGAATGACCTGAGAGACAAATTACTAATCTCAGAATGACATGAGAGATAATTACTAAAGACTTGTGTAATAATAATAAAAAAATGGGTGAAATGATAATAGGGATTTTATTGATTTGTTTCATTTAATAATGCGGCTTAGTGGTTTTATCACTAACGCGGAAATCCTCCGCAGGCGAGCAGCTTTGGACTAAAGAATAGAAGTGTGGTTGGTGATTCTTTTACCAACCTAGGTATGGTGAATCGATAATAAAGTTGAACTTCGTTATTATTCTCTTGTATTATAAATGTGGCTATGGGAAACAGTCCGAGACTGTGGGACGGTTATTTTAAATTTTAGAGAACATGATTTTTTGTTATGATTCATATTATATGTTGCGAGACTTATTTCTTGTATTTCAGTTCATGTTCTGGAATGTTATATCTACATTACCTATATTTTTAAGTAACACCCGGTCCGGTTCAGACGGGTCGTTACGTCAAATCCATCCTGTGTTCCATGTTAGCTTTCTCAAGCCATTCCATAAGGATTTGGTCAATCCAAGGAGAGCTCCTCCAAGGAGAGCTCCACCTACTGTCTGGTGACAATTTGAGAAAAATGTGGGCATCTGCAATGTGCACGAAAAATCGGGATGGAGTATCTTATCAAATGGAGAGGGGAGCCGACGAGTGAAGCTAGTTGGGAGCGAGAGAGGGACTTGTTGTAGTTTGAGTGGCAGATCAGGAAGTATCAGGGATGACCTAACCCTCCAATGAAGACATCGGATCTCATTGGTGGGGGAGAGCTATTACAGCCTTAGTCCATGGACGTACCGGGTGCTGGGATTCAGCAATTGTTCCCAGGCACAACTGGGTCCAAGACGAGTAGCAGGGGCTATTTGAGTGGTGAAACAGCTGATCGAGGTCAATACGTGTTATAGTTGCAGGGAAGACAAACTAAGTGGTTGTGCTCGAGCAACAAGGAAACCTCAAGATGGTGCTAGTCGGGTGCTGGTGACCGAGCATTGCGACCAAGCGTGATGGGCGGGTCGGCATATGCGTCGGCGGAGCGAGGCTGTGGGCAACCAAGTGTACCGAGCAGTGTTGATCATTTTATCGAGCAACGGATTGAGCACATGCCCGAGTAGCGTGCCGAACAGCACAGCGGTACTGAGCCAAATACCGGTACTGGGTGTCGGCACGACCGTGAGGCGTGTTCCATAGCGGGTGCGAGCGACTAGCAGCGCAGGGGAATACCAAGCCAAATAGTGGCATGGTGGTATTTGGAGCGGTAGCGAGATCCAGCGGTAGCTTGTTCTGGTATTTGGTGCGGTGCACGATATCCAACAGAGGCTCACTTTGACTTTTGCGGTGGGACTGTGGATGGATTTTGAGGTTGTTTTGCTATTCGAGCACGAGCCAAGGTCAAGCCAAGGGGTGAGACTCGATGACTTATGGTTTAGCCGAAAGTCTGAGTTGAGGTTTACGGTCGATAAGATACTGCATCTTGGGAGATTGCAGTATCTTATCCTCATGCACGAACAATGGGTCTCCAAGGGATAAACTTTGATGAATCCAACCAAAATTGTGGCGGTAAACACAATGACGTGGGCAGATCTTGGGACAATCTTTTGGAGAAAAGATGAGGAGCAAGATATTGGTTTATACAGAGTCTAGGGTTTACATGTAAGGCTTCTCTACATGAGGAGAAGGCCGACTACAAGAAAAAGAAAGAACGCTGGAATTGTTCTAGCGCACAGTTCGTGTCTTTCTTGTGGAGTGGAGAGAAACCTCATCAGCAAGGGAAAAACGTGTTTTGCTACGGACTAGTTCCGGGAATTGGATCTTCACGAGTGGCAGCTGCATTGGGTGGTCGACGTTCGCCTAAGGATTGAGGTGTGACTTTAGTTCTTCCACAACCTGTTTGCAATAACTGGCCGACGACCTTTGCATGTAAACAAGTTGATCATGGGCGACAACTTGGGGTTGTGATTGTGAGGACATCTTGTGAGCGGGGTGCTCTGGTTCTTGCTGTTCTTCAGGGGAAGAGTCAAGCACCGTGGGGTTTGCATGTCCATCGTGTCAAGCGATCAAGGTAGATGATTGCTTGTTTCCTTGTTTTCTGATTATTGATTCAAGGTTGGGACAAGGGTCTTGTAATTGTGGTGTCGGCATCTAATTTTGTGGTATCGGCAGCTTGTCTTGCTATTCCGGGGACAAGGCTGCAATACCGATAAGGGGGATTGGTGTTTGGGGATTGATATAGGGTGATCGATCATAGTCGCTGCTTACTACTACTTGGCGAGGTTTATATTTACTACGTGGTTATTGGTCGTGAATTATTTATCAGTAGACGATCATCAATACCGGGCACTAGGCAGTTGAGTACCGGTAATTGTGATCGGTGTTGCGCTGTGATTGCAGGAATGAGTGGGAAGCCTCGTGCCACTATTCTGAACGGTATTTGCATGTCGCTATTTGCAGCGGCATTGTCCACACGCAAGGGGTTGCTTCGTGTTGCTATTTGTAGCAGTGTTTCTGTTGCGTGTTGATTGATAGGCTGGTATTCCAGGGACTGGAATATGCTGCGTGGTGTGTGTTTGGGGCAAAAAATTTTGGTCCATATTGGACGCCGGTGACATAGGTATTGATCCCACTTGTCTCGCCTGTGGTACACTATCTTCGAGTGTGGTAGGTTTACCTGCTAGGATCTAAGTTTTTGGTGACTACAGACAATGTCACTAACACTTTCTTCAAGGCCTAAAAGAAATTTTTGCCGAGACAAGCAAGGTGGCAGGAATTTAGCTGTTACAGCCTTAGTCCATGGACGTATTGGGTGCAAGGTGCAGCATCCCCTTTCGGCTCACCCGTGAACTGACCCGAGAATGTCATCGGCGACCAAACCATTCTCTAATCTACTCGATGTCTCAAGATGGAGATGCAAACATGAAATGCATGAATGAGAACAATTGGGTTCTAACGCGGTCCTACATGCATACCATGACGTGCAAGCAAAACAAAACCATGCAACAAGCAAGAAATTTAAATAAAAATTCATTAATTTTTACGAAAAAAATGGACAGAATCTCCCCTAAAAGTACAATAGGGGACAACCTATCCACAACAAGGGTATATAAACATTTTATCAACATACGATAAAACATAACAATCTACCGCAGCATACCATCATTTTCTCATTTGTTTTCATCTGAACCGAGGCTGAACTCGAAGGCTCCCTACTCATTCACATTTATCCGTTCATTTCATAACAAGCAATTCATCCAAACAAACACATCAAAATTATCATTCACGTAGCATTAACACACCATCATTATACATTACACGCGACAGGTACATGTGTGCGCCGTTCCATGCTACTCCTCTGCAGTCCCGACAGCTTTCATCCCTCGCATTTCCCGGCAGCTCTTATACCATTAGTGTAACACCCCATTTTGGCTCACCCGTGAACCGACCTGGAAATGTCACCGGCGACCGAATCGTTAGCTAATCTACTGGATTCAGTTAAGCTGACCCAGATCTGCCCTCGGCGTCTCAAGATGGAGATGCAAATATGAAATGCATGAATGAGAATAATTGGGTTCTAACGCAGTCCTACATGCATGCCATGACGTGCAAGCAAAACAAAACCATGCAACAAGCAAGAAATTTAAATAAAAATTCATTAATTTTTACGAAAAAACGGACAGAATCTCCCCTAAAAGTGCAATAGGGGACAACCTATCCACAACAAGGGTATATAAACATTTTATCAACGTACGATAAAACATAACAATCTGCCGCGGCATACCATCATTTTCTCATTTGTTTTCATCTGAACCGAGGCTGAACTCCAAGGCTCCCTACTCATTCACATTTATCCGTTCATTTCATAACAAGCAATTTATCCAAACAAACACATCAACATTATCATTCATGTAGCATTAACACACCATCATTATATATTACACGCGATAGGTACATGTGTGCGCGGTTCCATGCTACTCCTCTGTAGTCCCGACAGCTTTCTTCCCTCGTATTTCTCACCTACATATATATAGAAAAACCATCAGTAATGAGTGTTACCGGCTCAGAAAATAACTAATATCAACTTGGCACAGGAGAACAAACTCTCATGTTGAATCAAAACCATATACCTCCTCAAGAACTCTCAACAGGGCATATATGGGAGTCGTCACCCTCGGGTCGACAACATCCCCTTTCCATATCATTCTCTTTCATTGGCCATTTCATCTATCTCTTCCGCGGCAATTCATTCTCATTCGTCTTAGCCCTCTACGTCCTCTGTATTGCTCCGGGCCCTGAGTATAGGGGCTGAGTACTCTCAGGCATGCGCCTTCAGTACCCTTTGAAACCAAAAGTCTAGACGTGCGCTACATTGCAGTACCCGAGAACCTCCAGACTTCTCCGGGTTTGAGGAACTCAAAGGTGGAGTTGTCAGGATCTCTCAGGAATGAAATGGCCTGCACACCATTCCAGAGCCCACTATCGACTCACACGTACCTGCTCGCGTAGCATGGCAGTCAGATTTCCCTCATTCAATCTCTCACTGAAAACGTGAAAACTATACATATATAGGGTTGGGTTGGGATTTATACAATAGGCCCGAAGGCAACTTGTGCTGGATCTTAATTTCGAAAACTGACTCGAGGGATCTCATCCTCGAGGGTTATTAATCCAAAAAAATTGTTGGCTAAATAGCCCGAGTTAAGTGGGATTCGATAAAACACCACTTAACTCGTCCTGCACATGAGAAATCAAATACACAATATAATAGCGGAGAACGAGTCCTAAACAGACCTGGTAGAAGCTCCAAGCATGTCCTCATGCCTAGGCGGTGAACTCCTACTCTGTACCTACACATCGAAACTAAATACTAACGCCCGCTCATGATGCAGTCATACATCCTATATCACACATACATCCATCACGCATCAATCAACACACATCAACCTATATCAATTCTAGCAAGTCTACTTAGGCTAGTTTGCATTAGTTCATGATCATTACCTAGTTACCCTAATTAGTTTCTTAGCCTCCATTTCTAATACCACTCAATCAAACAAATTTCATATTTTATACTTAATCAATTCTACATTTATATATATAATTATAACACGCAATTCACCAATCTTAGCATGCAATTCTAATAATCAACACTTTTAAATAATTAAGTTAAAACAAATTATACCCTGCGGGATTCGTGGCTCGAATTTGGCACCCTATGGCGTCCGAAGTTTGGTAGGGTTTGATCGGAGGGATTCGGCGGAAGATTAGGTGATCTCTAACGAATTTCGGTGAATCTAGTTTTCCGGTGACTTCTGGCGGTTTTTGGCGATTGTCCCAGCAATTTTTCGACGAATGTTCCGGTGGGGCAATCGGGGTAAGGGTTAGCACCGACTCGGCTAGCTCGTCCCAATGGTGGTGATGGCAAGGGGGACCGCGGCGGTGGGGTCGAGTTCGATCAGGGGGGGGGCGTAGTCCATACGGCAGCGAATCGACAAGGGGAGCGTCGCGGCTTGTGGGACGATTCCGGTGTTGTGGCGGCAAGATGGTGGCCGGGGTGGGTCGTGGCAGCACGGCGGGGTGGGGCGGCGTTGATCGGCAATAGTGTGGCGTCGGCGGCGGTGGTGGCAGCTAGGGTTTTGGGTGAGGAAGGTGTCGGGAGGGAGAAAAACACGCCCATTGGCAAACTAGTAAATAAGTATTGACTCGATTTGTACTCGAGTTAAAATAATAACTAGTTCGTAATAAATCCTAAAAAAAATATAGAAAAATCTGGAAAAATCCCATAAAATAAAACAAACACAACAACATCCAAATGACATGTTCTATAACTAATAACCCACCTAATATGATCCAACGCGTCCTAATGCATTATTCGGCCTAAAACTATTTCTACTATCCAACATATAAAAAGAAAATTATTGCATACTTTCATATATTCTGATAACTCATTTCTCACCATCTTCTCGATGTTATCATCATATATTTAGGTGCACCTGACTCTCATCGCTCATAACTCATGGCTGGCCTCGACTCAGCACGCGGTTCATGAAACTGACTCGACTCGAACCAATAGATGAACCGACTGGTTCGGTAACGTAAAACTGTGACTCGAGTCACGGGTTTTACAACTTTCCCTCCTTATAAAAATTTCGTCCTCGAAATTTTAGGTTAAGGAGGTTTCACTCTGGTAGCTATCTACTAAATATGAAATCCGAGGTGAGACGCTTGCGTACCTGTCACGTTTTTCGTATCCTCCAGTCCTTCAGCAATTGTGGTTGTGTCCATCCCAGCTGCCCATGGTGGCACCGAGATGGACGGTCCTGCTGGTGGTGTTGTTTGCATTGCTCTCTGATCCAGGGTCTGCTGTTCTTGTCTTGTCATGATAGCTACAAGTCCTCTCTGCTATTGCCTCAGTGGCTGTCAGTCTCCTCCTCTCTAGCCTTGACCTTGACCCTGACCCTATTGACCTCTCTGCTGTGGTTGTTGCAAGGACCTGGGAGTGCGAGTCTTTGTGGAGGTGCTGGAAGTGTCAACTGTTGGGTCTGGCCAGTTGGCCAAGTTGTGGCTCTATGCCTTGACAAACCGCAACTATAACACCCCCTAATGCCCACTCTGCACTCTGTGGCTCTATGTCCTGTCTGACAGCATCTGTAGCATCCATTCGTGCCCACTATGCACTCGCCTCTATGATGACGTTAGCAAATCAGACATAAAGGTGCTCTGTTGCCTTGATCTTGGCCATCCATAGCTCTTATGGCAACTGGTGCATCTAACCGACGTCTCTGCTGTTCTCCTTCCTCTAGCTGATACGGCCTCAAATGTTGCTGCCTCTGGTCAACATCCCGGCAAGGTCTAGCAGCTATAACTCATTTTGCCTCGCCTGCAGCTCTCACAACATCACCGAGAGTAGCAAACTTCCTATCCAAATAGGCCATCCTGATCTCGTGTTGGAGGCCTTCGTAAAAACGCTCTATCATTCTTTCTTTGGTGGACACCAAGTCTGGTGCAAATCTCTCCAGAGCTCTAAACCTTGTCTCGTATTGTAGCACCGTCATGGGTCCCTGCCTAAGTGTCTGGTATTCCCGTTCCTTCCTCTTCCTGACTTTTGGCGGGAAATACTTTCCATTGAATTCCGCCCTAAATTCCTCCCATGTGATGTCCTAGGGCTGATGATGGGCAAATATAGAATTCTAGACCGAACTCCACCATATCCTGGCTTCGTCATGGAATGCTCTTGTGATGATGCGCACTCGGTGCTCCGCGGGGCATGCCATAGTGTCAAACCCTCCTATAGCTGACGATATCCACAAGAATGCCTCTTTTGCGTCCAACTTTCCAAAGAAAGGTTGTCCACCATTCTTCACGAACCTCTCATACTACCACAATTCCAATTTCCTTGTATCCACTGATCTGTTCGGTCCTTCTCCTTGCTCATATCGAGGAAATTGTGGTCCCGTACCTGGCAATACATTATCAAATCTTGTAGCTCCACTTCCGCCGGTAGTCTGCCGGCTACCTACTGCTGCAGTTCCACTGATGTTCGGTCTCATCCTCACCTGAAGTGGGGCAAATAGAGGAGCGGCCATTGGAGTAGCCCTCTGTTGTAGCGGTGGAGGAGGCGGTGGCAGGGGGTCTGTGGAAACTACTGGCTCTCCCCGTGCCTCTTCACCCATTGCTGGTCTCTTCTCAGTTCTGGCCACAGAAAGAGCTATCTGTCTGAGCTCTATCCTGAATTCCTCCCGATCTTGCTGCATTTGCCTCCTAAATTCCTCCTTACTTTCCTGCATTTGTATTTGAGCTTCAGCCAACTTGACAATCGCCGTGTCTCTCTCCTGTCACTAATTCTGGTTCGATAACTGTCACGACCACTGTCTCGGTCCCGGCGACTATCTCGGTCACGACGAGTATCTCGATGATGGCTCTCACCACGTCGGCTAGCTGAAACTGGCACACTGACCTCTACTTGTGGCATGGCAGTCCTAGGATGACTGGAGACGGTGTCACTATGAACATGGCTAGGACTGTCCTATCTGGCCATTGGAGGCGATGGGGTCTTGATCTGCGTCTGGCGGGTCTGGTTCACCATCCTGTTTGTGTACCCTACTCTAATCTAATCACCCTATCACACCACTATTAGGTAAGAAAATCTGTGAACCAAAAACATTAAGATAGAAATATCCTTCTCAGCACAGCTTGGAGCAGCTTTGGCACACATGTAACCTGTAGCGCATCTACCATCTTAATCAACCAAGGGTTAGCTCTAATACCATTATTGTAAAACCCCGTTTCAGCTCACCCGTGAACCGATGCGTAAATGTCACCGGCGACCGAACCATTTGCTAATCTATTGGATTCGGTTAAGCCGACCTGAATCTGCCCTCGGTGTCTCAAGATGTAGATGCAAACATGAAATGCATGAATGGGAACAATTAGGTTCTAACACGGTCCTACATGCATGCCATGACGTGGAAGCAAAATAAAACCATGCAACAAGCAATAAATTTAAATAAAAATTCATTAATTTTTACGAAAAAAATGGACAAAATCTCCCTTAAAAGTGCAATAGAGGCCAACCTGTCCACAACAAGGGTATATAAATATTTTGTCAACATACGATAAAACATAACAATCTACCGCGGCATCCCATCATTTTCTCATTTGTGTTCATTTGAACTGAGGCAGAACTCCAAGGCTCCCTACTTATTCACATTTATCCGTTCATTTCATAACAAGCAATTTATCCAAACAAACACATCAAAATTATCATTCACGTAGCATTAACACACCATCATTATACATTACACGGCAGGTACATGTGTGCGTGGTTCCGTGCTGTTCCTCCGCAGTCCCGTCAGCTTTCATCCCTTGCATGAGCCTTCAGTACCCTTTGAAACCACAAGTCTAGACGTGCGCTGCATTGCAGTACCCGTGAACCTCCACACATCTCTGGGTTTGAGGAACTCAAAGGTGGAGTTGTCAGGATCCTTCGGGAATGAAATAGCCCTCACACCATTCCAGAGCCCACTATGCAGACTCACACGTGCCCGCTCGCGTAGCACGGTAGTCAGATTTCCTCATTCAATCTCTCACTGAAAATGCAAAAATTATACATATATAGGCTTGGGTTGGGATTTATATAATAGGCCCGAAGGCAACTTGTGCTGGATCTTAATTTTGAAAACTGACTCGAGGGATCTCATCCTCGAGGGTTATTAATCTAAAAAAACTGTTGTCTAAATGGCCCGAGTTAAGTGGGATCCGATAAAACGCCACTTAACTCGTCCTGCACATGATAAATCAAATACACAATAGAATAGCGTAAAACAGAGAACGAGTCCTAAATGGACTTGGTGGAAACTCCAAGCGTGTCCTCGTGCCTAGGCGGCAAGCTCCTACTTAGTACCTACACATCGAAACTAAATACAGTCATACGTCCTATATCACACATACATCCATCACGCATCAATCAACACACATCAGCCTATATCAATTCTGGCAAGTCTACTTAGGCTAGTTTGCATTAGATCATGATCATTACCTAGTTACCCTAATTAGTTTCTTAGCCTCTATTTCTAACACCACTCAATCAAACAAATTTCATATTTTATACTCAACCAATTCTACATTTATATATATAATTATAACACGCAATTCACCAATCCTAGCATGCAATTCTAATAATCAATATTTTTAATAATTACGTTAAAATAAATTATAGCTTGCAGGATTCGTGGCTCAAATTCAGCACCCTATGGCATCCGAAGTTCGATAGGGTTTGATCGGAGGAATTTGGCGGAAGATCAGGTGATTTCTGATGAATTTCAGTGAATCTAGTTTTTGGCGACTTTCGGTGGTTTTTCGGCGATTGTCCCGGTAATTTTTCGGGGTAAGGGTTAGCACCGACTTAGTGAGCTCGTCCCAATGGTGGTGACGGCAAGGGCGACCGCGGTGGCGATGATTGCCGGCGGCGGCGTCGAGTTCAGTTGGGGCGGTTGGTCACTCCGATCAGGCCCATGACTGGCTTCGATGGTGGCGCTAGGTAAGGGGGAAACATCAAGGAGGTCGAGGGGGGGGGTGTGTCGTCGAGGTCACGGCGGTGGCGGCACGGCCCAGACGGCGGCGAATCGACAAGGGGAGTGTCGCAGCTTGTGGGACGATTTCGGCGTTGTGGCGGCGAGACGGTGGCTGGGGTGGGTCGCGGTGGCACGACGACGACAGGGCGGCGTTGATCAGCGGCAGTGTGGTGTCGGCGGCAGTGGCGGTGACACACACAGTGGCAGCGGCTAGGGTTTGGGGTGATGAAGGTGTCAGGAGGGAGAAAAGCACGCCCAATGGCAAACTCGTTAATAAGTATTGACTCGATTTGCTCTCGAGTCAAAATAATAACTAGTTCGTAATAAATCCTAAAAAAATCTAGAAAAATATGAAAAAATCCCATAAAATAAAACAAATACAACAACATCCAAATGACATGCTCTATAACTAATAACCCACTCAAATATGATACAACGCATCCTAATGCGTTATTCGGCCTAAAATTATTTCTACTATCCAACATATAAAAGAAAATTACTGCATACTTTCATATATTCTGATAACTCATTTCTCACCATCTTCTCGATGTTATCATCATATATTCAGGTACACCTAACTCTCATCGCTCATAACAAATGGCTGGCCTCGACTTAGCATGCGGTTCATGAAACTGACTCGACTCGAACCAACGGTTGAACCGACTGGTTCTGTAACGGAAAACTCTGACTCTAGTCACAGGTTTTACACTAAGATTGGGCAGTTGTTCCCTGGCACAACTGGGTCCAAGACGAGCAGCAGGGGCTATTTGTGTGGTGAAACAGCTGATCAAGGTTAACACGTGTTATAGTTGCAAGGCAGACAAACTAAGTGGTTGTGCTCGAGCTACAATGAAACCTCAAGATGGCGCTAGTCGGGTGCCGGTGACCAAGCATCATGACCAAGCGTGATGGGCGTGTCGGCATATGCGTCGGAGGAGTGAGGTTGTGGGCAACTGAGCGTACCGAGTAGTGCTGATTATTTTACCGAGCAATGGATTGAGCAGAGTACCGAGCAGTGTGCGAGCAGCACAGCGGTACTGAGACAAATATCGGTACTGGGTGTTGGCACGAGCGTGAGGCATGTTTGGTAGCTGACGCAAGCCATGAGCAGTTACGGTGCCAAGCGCAAGGGCGTACCGAGCCAAATAGTGGCATGCTGATATTTGGAGCGGTAGCGAGATCCAATGGTAGTGTGCACCGGTATTTGGTGCGGTACACGATATCTAGCAAAGGCGCACTCTGACTTTTGTGGTGGCGACTGTGGATGGATTTTGAGGTTGTTCTATTGTGCGAGCACAATTCAGGGTCGAGCCAAAGGTGAGACGCAATGACTTATTGTTTAGCCAAAAGTCTAAGTTGAGGTTTACTGCCAATAAGATACGGTATCTTGGGAGATATCTTATCCTCATGCACGAGCAACAACTATCTCCAAGGGATAAACTTGGATGAATCCAACCAGAATTGTGGCTGTAAACACAATGACGTGGGCAAATCTTGGTACAATCTTTTGGAAAAAGATTAGGAGCAAGATATTTGTGAGATCCCGCAACGTAGTCCCACATCTAATACCTACTGGGAGAAGATCCTGTTTATAAGTGGGAATGGACTATAGATCTTTAACTTTCGGGGTACCCATTTTAAAGAAATGACCTAGCTCATTACGTTGCACCTGGGCTGGGTCGTTACAAATGGTATCAGAGCCAACCTGGTTCCGTGTTAGATGGTGGCGGACTAGGGACATTGGCTAGGCTGCCGGTCACGGGCCGAAAGGTCGTGGGCTGGGGTTAGCAACGGGCCATGACTAGAAATGTTGGCTAGGCTGCCGGTCACGGAGCCAAAAGGACGTGGGCTGGGGCTAGCAACGGGCCAAGAATAGGCATTTGGGACAGAATTTCCTAAGGTGGGTGGATTGTGAGATCCCTCAACTTAGTCCCACATCTAATACCTACTAGGAGAAGATCCGTTTATAAGTGGGAATGGACTATAGATCTTTAACTTTCGGGGTACCCATTTTAAAGAAATGACTTAGCCCATTACGTTGCACTTTGGGCTGGGTCGTTACAATATTGGTTTATCCGGAGTCGAGGGGTTTACACGTGAGGCTTCTCTACGTAAGGAGAAGGCCGACTACAAGAAAAAGAAGAACACTGGAATTGTTCTAGTGCAAAGTTTGTGTCTTTCTTGTGGACTGGAGAGAAACCTCATCAACAAGGGAATAATGTGAAATATGGAGAAAATTTTTTCGGCCCAAACACACACCGCGCAACGTATTCTAGTACCTGAAATACCAGAAACACAGCCACAAACAGCGGCATGAAGCAACCCCTTGCGTCTGGACCATGCTGCTGCAAATTGCAACATGCAGAGACCGCTCAGAATAGCGGCACGAGGATTCCCACTCATTCCTGCAATCACAGCAAAACACCGATCACAATTACTGGCATTCAACTACCTAGCGCCAGGTATTGATGATCGACTACCAGTAAATAATTCACGACCAATCAATACGCAGCAAAGATAGCTATCACGGGGTTCCTCTAGGGTAAAATTTTTTGCCCTAAAAGACACCACGCGCGGCGTATTTCCTTTGGAAATACCAGCCCTCCACAAGTACACAACCAGAAACGTGTTCCCTACGTAGTGTGTAAACAACAGATTCACATAAACAACCACCGACTTGCCACTGCACCTGACTAGCACAATGCACGCACGCAGCAATCCTATCGGCTATCGGCACAGCACAACAATCTATCGATCACAATACCAATCACACGTGCACAGCTGTGCGGTGACTTGCGACTACCGCCACGCCAAGCAATTCTCAGTGCTATCGACAACCTCAACTACAGCTACCCAGTACACAGTATGGACTAGTTCTGGAATCCGATAGAACCTGCCCCGGCACCAAACCCAAATGTCGACACAGCAGTATTACGGAACGCCTGTTCCAACCTTTATTGCAAACTCGAACAAACGATTACAAGTAATCTCTCCCTGACTACCTGTTCGTCGTGGACATGCAAACCCCAACGATGTTGGCCCTCTTTCCGGATAGGAAGGCCGTGAGAATTAAAGGAAACCGCTCTCACAAATAATCCTCACCACAACCCTCAAGTCATCCCCCTGGATAGACTTGTTACATGCAATTCACTCAGCCTGAAAAGCACTTGGTTGTGTAGAGCACAGAATTGTGTGCCTGGATCCATGGTCGATGAAGGCACCCTTGCACTATGAAGTTCCAACTCTATATACGAAGACCTGGCTGCAGCAACTTCACCGTCTCTCTTACTAGATCGCAGCAAGCACTTCTCCATGTAGCGCTTCACCACAATTCACCCAATGCGTTCTCTCAAAGTGTCCGTCGTCCAATGCACAAGTCTTTGATTGCTCGATTGATTTGTCCTCTCCAAGAATCCGTCCTCTTTGTAGTTTACTCCCGTGTAGTTATCTCCAAGCCCTGAAGATATTCTCTCGGTCGATCACGCGTCCAATTCTCCACGCTCCTCATCTCTCCCATCCAAGTTATTGCTGGAATCCTTGCTCGTGCATATGGATAGAATACCATAATCTTTCCAAAGATCTGATATACCTTATCAGCAACTAACTTTGGCCAAAACCTTCGGCCGCACCGCTAGGCACCGTGTCTCGCCCCTGGCTTGACCCTAGCACTGGTTCGATCATCTGTTCAACCTCACATCCATCCCGAGTTTACCGCTGCAAACACTAGACATTGCCAGCGCTGGATCACAGCACCGCTCGCCCAACGCTCGACAGTCGCTAGCGCTCACGCACCAGCGCTCGGCATCGCATTCGCGCATAGCACCCGCTACCGCACATCTCGCCCGCTACTGCTCGTTCATGCACGCTGGGCTCGCTACCGCTCGCGCACGCACAGTCATGCTACTCAGTACGCTCTGCTTGTCCATGATCGGTAACTTGCTCGACATAGCCTGCCGATGCCTGTGCCAGCCTGCATGCTACTCCCAGCCATAGTGCTCGGTCATCAGCACCCGCCTGGACCACATTCACGACCCAATTAGCATCTTGAGGTTTATTGCTTGCTCGAACCCAGCCACATGCCTGGTACTCCATTCCCGCTACATATGCCAATACTCGCTATCACCAACACTTTGCTCGTTGCAATGCTCGGTCATTCCACAGCTACGTGCACCATGGTTCATCTACCTTCATATCTAACACGGATAAGTATGGCCAGTTGTTTCCACCACTAGGGCAAGCCCGGTCAACCCTTAGGAACAAGGGAACGCTAGGAACAATCACCAAACCCTAGCCCCATCACATCCCATGGACTAGACCTGTGACAGTCCTCCCCCACCAATGAGACCCGATGTCCTCATCGGAGGGTTAAGTCCTCCCCAATACTTCTTGATTCTTCTCTCAAATCACCACAATTCCTGTTCACGCTCCCAGCTAGCCTCGTTTCTCGGCTCCCCTTTCCACTTTATCAGATACTCCTTCTTCTCTTTGGTGGCCCCTTGGCCAACACGTCTGTGATGTAAAATTTTCCCCACCTTCTTCTCATACAGTTGCAGACTGTCAGTGTAACGACCCGCCATTTTTCACAATATTGTGAGCCTAGCTAGCTAGGCATTACTCGAAATTATACCAAACCAACCCTGTAACGACCAGCCCTAACCGGTCAGGGTGTTTCTTATATGTTACATGATTTCTATTAAACCATAAGTATGACTCATTCAAAGTAAATTATGGTTAGTCAAGATATAATAATAATAGTTCCACAGTCTTGGATCATTTCCCAAAGCCACATGTATAACACAAGAAAATAAAAGGAAGTCCAATTTATTATCCATTCTCCTACCCTGACATAGTAAAAGAACCACCAACCATACTTTCATTCTTCCTTAAGTGAGCTGAAATCAAACAATATTGATTAGCCTACATAGCCATGTCGGGATCAAGCTCAATGTAGTTCTATAGGCTCTTAGGTCATTCTGAGATTAAAAGTTTGTTTCCCAGTTCATTCTGAGATTAGGTGGTCTCCCAAGTTATTCTGAGATTGGTCATTATTGGCTGTCAGGTCTATTCTGACATGTCCATTATTGGCTGTCAGGTCCATTCTAACATATGCATTTTTGGCTGTCAGGTCCATTCTGACATGTCCATTATTGGCTGTCGGGTCCATTCTGACATATCCATTTTGGTTGTCAGGTCTATTCTGACATATCCATTATTAGCTGTCAGATCCATTCTGACATGTCTATTATTGGTTGTCAGGTCCATTCTGACGTATCCATTTTTTGTTGTCAGGTCCATTCTGATATATCCATTATTGGCTGTCAAGTCCATTGTAACATGTCCATTAACAAATCTACTAAGCAATTCAAAGAATCCCAACAATTCTTGCTAATCGAAGGATGAAGCAAAGCAGCACACCCACAACAAAACAAATACCCGACCCCAAAGACTCGCAGCAGTTCATACCAAGCAGTCAACAAGAACATGCATAAGACTCTAGGGATCTAGCAACTTAGCAAGGTGTCTTCAACAAACCTTGCATGGAAGAATCCTAATGGAAACAAATAAGATGAGTGACGAAAAACTCACGTAGGAATGGGGAGGTCACCTGGGACGGAGAGGAGGCAATAAGAAATTTTTTTCCCCTCAACGATCCCCTCCTACTGCATATATATACACTTCAACCATTCCCTCCATTAAATTCTCATACCTCATCATCCATAGGTATTTCCTAGGTTCAACGAGCCTCTTCATTAAATTCTCACACCCCATCATCCATTCATTAATAGGTATTTTCTAGGTGACCTTAAGTCGAACCATGACCGGTCGACTTGATAACCAACCATATTGGTTCATCGATATTTATTTCATAATATTTAGGTTCGAGTCTTGTAATAAAAATCATGGTTTTTACAATCTCCCCAACTTAGAGATATTTTGTCCCCAAAATATTATAACAACAAGATGATAAGCATGATTAATTATATCTTCGGGATCTCAGGCTACTCCTGTTGTTGCTTCGTAGGCTGATGACATTCTTTTATCATGTGTCCCGTCCTGCCGCAATTGTAGCACCGACGGGGCTCGTTGCATTGCCCGGAATGCATCTTGGTGCAATTTTTACATCATCTATACAGAATCTCCTCAAACTTCCTTTTGAGGTTTCCATCTACGTTCCCTGGGTAGGTCTGCTGCTGTTGTTCTGCGGACCCATTTGAGCTACCCCCATGGTTGGCATGCTTGTGTTGCGTGGTAGTCATCCCCTGTTTCTGTGAACGATCATGCTCAAATACCAACTCATGAGTCGTGGCTGTATCGATCACCTCGGTTATAGTGCCCCTTGACGCCGTAGCAACCCTACTCCACAATTCAAGTGTCAACCCCCATAAGAATTTATCTGCCCTTGCCTTGTCAGATGCCAGAATCCCAGGTGCAAAGCGTTCCAATTGCAAGAATTTCTTGGCATATTCCCGGACTGAATCATCCTTCTGAGCTAGGTTGGCAAGCTCCAGTGCTTTCTTTTGGACAACGGGCTCTGGAAAATATTGTCCATTGAAAACGGCCACAAACTCTGCCAACGTGATGGAAGAAATCTCACGTCGATGGAATGTAGTGTTTTCCATGGATTTCCACCAGTAAGATGCTTCCTCCTAAAGCATGCATGTTGCCAACCTCACTTGGTGGCGGTATGGCATAGATAGTGTAACACCCCAAATCCGGTTCACGCTCGTGAACCGAACCGGCATGTTACAGGCCCCGGTTAGGTCGGCTAACCCGAACCTAACTCATGCGGATCTAATCTCGGCGTCTTAAGATGAAGATACGATCCGTCATGAATGAATGCATGCACAAAATCCTAACATGGTACTACATGAATGACATGCAAATTAAATTTTACACCATCACAATTACGAGCAAAATCGATGAAAATTCTAAAGTAAAACTGACAGAGTCTCCCCTAAAAGTGCAATTATGGGCCCACCCTATCAAAATAATATATATACAAATATATCGGCATGCATTAACAATCACACAGAATCTCATTTATAACGTATTCATTCTGAAGCTTGGGTCTCAACCCACTACGCTTCCGCTGCTCAACTCTGATCATATTTTGCATTCTGTTATCGTGTCTTAGCATTTCATTCACATCATATCATCATGCTCAAACATTTAATCATGTCATTCACAATATAATAACATAATAATACAATATTAAACATTCAAAAATCTAACATGTGTGTGTGTACAAGACCTCATTGCTCCTCCGTCCAAGCTGGCTCATCCAACTCGTGATTATTACCTACATATAGTATAAAAACACGTCAGTAACAAGTGTTACTGGTCCGGAAAATAAAATAACTATAACAAGCTGGCTATGAGAGCAAACTCTCATATGAAAGAAAACAACATATACTCCACGTGAACACTCTGAAGGGCACTACTGAGGAGCCACTGGGCTGCAGACCCGGTAGCATCCCGAACTTACTGATCTGCTGCTGGTACTGTGCCGCTCTCGACACTTCTTTTTCAGTACTTTACGTAAAACTTTATCCTAAGCCCTCTCCTTACCTCCATATTTCTCCTGGCCTTGAGCACGAAGGCCGAGTACTCTCAGGCAGTCGCCTTTAATACCCTTTGGACCACAAGTCCGGACATGCGCTGTACTAAACAGTACCCGTAAACCTCCACGTTCTCCAGGTGTGAGGAACTCAAACGCGGAGTTGTCAGGATCCCTCGGGAATGGAACAGTCCACTGGCACTAATCCAGAGCCCGCTTTGACTGTCACGGCATCCTCTGCATGGTACGTGCAGTCGATTTCTCCATCTCTCGTCTCACAGAAACGCGAAAACTATATATATATAGGCTTGGGTAGGGAGTTATATAATAGGCCCGAAGGCAACTTTTGGTGGATCTTGTTTTCGAAATCAACCTCGAGGGATCTCATCCTCGAGGGGTTATTAATCCGGAAAATGTTCGGTTAAATGGCCCGAGTTAAGTGGGATCCGATAAAACGCCACTTAACCCGTCCTGCAGACAATAAATCAAACATACAATAGAAAAGATCATAAAAATCAGAGAGAAGTCCTAACGGACCTGGTAGAAGCTCCAAGCGTGTCATCGCGCCTAGGCGGCGAGCTCCTACTCCGTACCTACACATCAAAACTAAATACTAACGCCCACTAACTACATGATGCATCAAAATCAATGAATCACACACAATGCAACCACAAAATCATCCATCAAAATAACAATCAAATAATTATAAGAGTAAATAATCCTAACTCAAACTATTCATACCATATTTTATTTTGTTCTTCTAAGTTGCATCGTACTAGATTAACATGCTCATACACAATTCATCTCATTAGATCACTTACTTCATTCACTAATAATCTCATCATGCACATCTTTACTTTATTCATGGTCAAGACATTAATCATGATAATTAATCAACCCTAGCATGCTATGCTAACAATTATCATCAATTTTAAATAAATCAATCGGAGGTAATTATACTTCACGTTGTCGACAATCGGCGACGGTTAGGGTTCTGTCGCGTGTCTCGGAACTCAAATTCGGCGCTCATCGGCGTCCGAAGCTCGATCGGGCTCGACTGGGTGAGCCCCGCGGAAGATCCGGTGAATTCCAGTGAATTCCAGAAATTCCGGTTTTCCGGCAGCTGCTGGCGGTTTTCCGGCGGCTTCCGGTGGTTTTCCGGCGACAATCGCCGGCGGCGTCTACTGGCCGGAAAGTGGTCGTGTTGGGTACCCTCGGAACCGGCTCGGCGAGCCCGACTCATCTACGAGGTCGACGCGGCCAACGGAGGTGGCGGCTCGCCGGAAAATGCATAAAATAGAGTCGGCGGTGATGGTGGCTAGATCCGGCCGGCCACGGCGGCGATGGCCTCCGTTCCGGTCGGGGAAGGTCGCTGGAAGGCTGAGGGTGCTGAGGCGACCGACCGATCGCGGCGGCGCTGGTCGCCGGCAGTGGAATTGGCGACGGAAGCGCAATGCGGGCGCGGCATCGCGGCGTGGCTTCCTCACGTCGCGGCGGTCCGATGGGGGCGGGACCTGGTCGGGGCAGCACGGCAACGTCGTCGCTGGGCTAGGCGGCGACTATCGATGGCCGGGCGGCGCCAGCAGCAGCGGCGGCGACGCGCACAAAGGCGGCGTCGGGCAAGGGTTTGGGGAAGAAAAGAAGGGCGCGGATGAAATAGCTGGGTGGCAGTTTCGTAAATATTACTTGACTCGTCTCCGGCTCGAGTCAAAAATAATAATTAATCGCCGTAAATTCCAAAAAAATCGGGAAAAATCCCATAAAATCAAACAAACACCAAAACATCAAAATGATATGCTCTAGAACTATCAACCCACCCAAAATGCCCGCAACGCGTCCTAACGCGATAAACGACCTAAAACTAGTTCTACGATCCACTATATATAATAATAAAAAAGTAACTGCATACTCTCATATATTCTGATAACTCATTCTGTTCTGCTGTGTTCATGACGTTATCATCATATACTTGGGTACGCATGACCCTCATAGCTCATACACGCGACTGGCGTCGGCTCAATACACGTGTTCTGAAACTGACTCGAATCGAAAATAACGGTCGAACCGACCGGTTCTGAATATAAAACCCTGACTCGAATCGCGGGATTTACAGATAGAGCCCTAAAAGCTTTTTCGGTAATGTCTATCTAGCTTTCGGCCTTCATGGGATCAACCTGTCCAATGAATACCTCAGCTCCATTCTTCCGGAACTTTTCCACAGTGTAGCGATCACTGTCCTCAATAGCTGGTGGCACCACTTGTCGGACTACTGGTGGCACTGGGTTTGGTAGCTCCCCTCGTTTGCCCGGGTCAGCTAACCCTGCCCGCCCTTGGGCACTTCCCTGACCACCATCCGGGGTGATTCTGGGATCCGCTGCTGAGTTTGACGCTCCATTCCCTGTTACCACTCCCGGTAGCTGCTGAACAATATTCTGAATCACAAAATTTGTATTTTCTAAAGCCTGTGCTAGTCCCTGTATGGCCGTTAGGATCTGGGCCAATACATTCTCTAGGTTCGATGCTTCAGATGGTAGGCACTCGTAGACATGTCAGAATGGACCTGACAGTGAAAAATAGATATCTCAGAATGGACCTGATAGCCAATAATGGACATGTCAGAATGGACCTGACAGCCAATAATGGATATGTCAGAATAGACCTGACAACCAATAATGGATATGTCAGAATGGACCTGACAACCAATAATGGACATGTCAGAATGGACCTGATAGCTAAAAATGGATATGTCAGAATGGACCTGACAGCTAATAATGGACATGTCAGAATGGACCTCACAGCTAATAATGACCAATCTCAGAATGACCTGGGAGACCACCTAATCTAAGAATGACCTGGGAGACAAACTTTTAATCTGAGAATGACCTGAGAGCCTATAGAACTACATTGAGCTTGATCTCGACATGGGTATGTAGGCTAATCAAGATTGTTTGATTTCAGCTCACTTAAGGAAGAATGAAAGTATGGTTGGTGGTTCTTTTACGATCTCAGGGTAGGAGAATGAATAATAAATTGGACTTCCTTTTATTTTCCTGTGTTATACATGTGGCTTTGGGAAATGATCCAAGACTGTGGAACTATTATTATTATGTCTTGACTAACCATAATTTACTTTGAATGAGTCATACTTATGGTTTTAATAGAAATCATGTAACATATAAGTAATGCCCTGACCGGTTAGGGCTGGTCGTTACAGGGTTGGTTTGGTATAATTTCGAGTAACGCCTAGCTAGCTAGGCTCACAATATTGTGAAAGATGGCGGGTCGTTACAGGTGGTATTAGAGCAACTTGGTTACGTGTTAGATGATGGGCTGGACTAGGGACGTTGGCTAGGCTACCTGTAGCCCCAGGAATTATAAGACTGCTCGGTAACCTCGACCCAAATACCATATTTTCGGTATTTTGCTTGGTCACGCCCATGCACTTGCATTCTGCTATTATGCTCGGTCATGCTCCTGCGCCCACGCACTCATGTTCTGCTATTTTGCTCAGTATTCTTATCGGTATGCTTGGTCCTCAACTTTGCTCTGCCGATGTGCGTGCTTGTAGCTGCTTGGTCCGGTGTTCGATCATCACACCCCACGAACTCGCTACCTGGAACCTTTCACACCTCTAAGGTTTCCTCTATGCTGATATGTAGCGACATGCTCGGTA
The DNA here is from genome assembly GCA_033002965.1 of Piper betle. NCBI lineage: Eukaryota > Viridiplantae > Streptophyta > Magnoliopsida > Piperales > Piperaceae > Piper > Piper betle. The sequence goes on along the minus strand of JAURVB010010299.1, from coordinate 76,616 downwards.
CTCCATTATTGATTATTTTACCACTAAACCACTCGCTATCGGTATCTCGCTTGACATGCTCCATGCACCAAAGTTGATCCTTGCCTGCAACTAGAACAAGAATTCACTTTAGTCAGTTGTTTCTACCATTTGGATAGCACTGACTATCTGTCAGGAACATGAGATTACTAGGAACAACTGTCAAAACCTAGCCCCGTATCATCCCTTGTACTAGACTTGTAACAATCCTCCCTCACCAATGAGACCCGATGTCCTCATCGTAGGATTAAGTCCTCCCTTGTACTTCTTAATCCTCGTCTCCAATTGCCAAAAGTCCCTCTCTCGTTACCGGCTAGCCTCACTCCTCGGTTCCCCTTTCCATTTAATAAGATACTCCATCCCCACCTTTGAAGCACCTTCTTCTCAAATTGCTGCCAGACGGTAGGTGGAGCTCTGTTAGGACGAGATCTCCTTCCATTTACCAGATTCTCAGGGAAAGGCTTGAGAAAGCTAACATGGAAAGTTGGGTGAAGCTTTTGTACCTCTTGGGAAGCTTTAATCGGTAAGCCACCCTCCCGATTACCTTCTCCACCTCAACAGGACTGTCATACCTTTGCACCAATGCTCGATGCACTTCGGGACATCTGATTTTCTTCTAAATTTGTAGTGCGAGCTTTAGCATTACTTTTTCTCCCACACTAAATGACAATTCCTTCGAGTTAGCATATCATTTCATTCGGCTTGTTGCCTTGGCCAATGAATCCACTGCATCCTCGTACAAGTCTTGTCGATCTTTGGCAAATTTGTATGCAGTTGGACACTTCGCTCCACCTCCTTGTAGAGCAACCTCCAGTGGTATAAGAGGTTGGTAGTCTACACAACTTCATAAGGACTAAGCCCCGTAGCTGACAAACGATGCAGATTATTGCAAAACTGTGCCGCATCAAGAAGCTCCAACCAGTTCCTCTAGCTAGTTGTGATATCGTAGCTTTCAACTCTTTAAAAGCTATTTGGCATGGCTTCGACCACACCCATGACTTGTCCTTCCTCAATAAGTTAGTCAGTGGCAACACTACATGGTTGTACCCATGTATGAACTTTCAGTAGTAGTTGGCCAAACCTAATAAGCTCCTCAACTCTGCCACCATCGTCGGCTCCGGCCACTCAACCTTTGCCTTGGATTCCTCCATTCGCACCTCTTATTTTCCAATTCGGTGGCCTAGTGATCCAATCTACCCTAGGCCAAACTCACATTGTTCTTTCTTCACAATGAGCTCATGTCCTGGGGTAGTTTTTTAGCCAAAATTTTTCAACCAAAACCCTACCCATGTAGCGTATTCCCCTCCTGGGAACACCAGCCTTACTGCCACGTGTAGCCGAGTATCGCTGTTTGTAGCGGCAATATGAAGAATAGCGCCCTCGTGAAAACTCGTACACCCGGCTAGCAGCACACACCCAATTGCCATAGCGCTAGTTGTGCTAACTGCCAGTACTGATCACCAGATCCCAGTGTATGCAGCGGCACGCTGCAACATACGCACCAAGTATGCACGTAGTATGCTCGTCCCAAGTGCCGGTCACCCACACCCGACACGCACCAAACCAGGAATCACGGTCCAGCACTTTGGCTTCCAAATGCGACAATAACACCACCAGATTACGGGAATCTACCTAACCTTTATTCAATCAGTAAACAAAGGATTTTTACAAGCAATCACTCACCTTGACCACTTGCTGGTCGTGGACATGTAACCCCACGACCTAGCCTCTCAACACACTTAAGAGACTTCCTCACAACCCCAAGGTCGATCCCCACTGATCAACCTAGTTACATGCACTACTCAAATGCAAAGAGGTTGTTACAAGACTAGACAAGTACCTGACCCTAAAGGCAGATGCACGACCACAACAATCAGCAGTCATCCACTAGATGTCTCCCACTCGAACTCCACAAGTAGGCTGCAGCAACACCCACCGATCTTCCTCGATCAGGGTATTCTCCTCCACAAAGAATGCACGTCGTCCTAGTCCTCACAATTGTATCTCTCAATTGGCTTCCTCCTGTTTTTTTGAAGCCATCTCCATCAAATACAAGCGTAGATGTGTTAGTTGCAACCAAATATTCTCCATATCCGCCGGAGATCTTCCCTAGTCCAACATGACATCCAGATTCATCCGTGTTTATCTATACGCCCCTTATCTCCAAGGCTTGTGTCTGAACCTATCTTCAATGAGTCACCACCAATCTCTCATTGGCTCATGGAGAAGATCAAATATTCACGAAGATCTTATCCATAGCTCTTTCTTCAATTCTTGGAATCAACCAATTCAGATAGGCATGCCGGCCACATGGTCGAACCCTGCTGGTTGACCCTGAGCCAACTCCCGATCAACCTCTCGTGCCAAACCCTAGCCGCTGCGTGCGCACTCCGCTGCCTTGTCTGAATGCCGATAATTGTGTAGGCATCGCTCATGCACCAGAGCCGTAGCACGTATCGCTCACCACCAGTCACGCCCACGCTCGCATGCCTCTACCCAAGCCCGCCACACATATGCTCTAGCTCCCATCTGCCTGACCACACCCCGCGTACATGCGCAATGGATGATGGCGCCCGTGCACGCTGCTCACCCGTGCTGCTAATTGTAGCGCTCCAAACCTCGGCACGCTACCGCGCCGCACGCACCGAACCTGCTCGGTACCATGCTCGCCCCATATCACGCACCTGCTCGGTACTCCCATAGGGACGCTCGGTCATCGGTCACAGACCTCGCATCTCACGCCATGCTCGAGGCACTGCTCGTCCACAACTGTCCCGGAACCATCTTGGAGGCCTTGGCACCATGCACCTGCCTCATGCTCGGTCACTTACTGCCGCCGATGCATCTGCCGCTACATGTCCCAGCACTAAGTCTCGGTCCATCATTCAGCCTCGGTCCTTCCTTGCCTACAACTATAACACCTATTAGCACTTGGTAAGTTGTTTCACCACACAGGCAGCATCAGCCACCCACTTCGGACTCAGGGGATGACCAGGGACAACCGCCAAACCCTAGCACCCCTGGATGCCCTCGTAATTCCTCCTGTGATAGTCCTCCCCCACTAATGAGACCCGATGTCCTCATCGGAGGGTTAAGCCCTGCCCAGTACTTCCTGATCTGACTTTTAACACTGCCATGGGATCCCTCTCCTTTTCCCAACTCTGCCTCGCTCCTCGGTTTTCCACCTCTCCACTTGATAAGATACTCTGTCCCAGTGTTTGGAGCACACTTGCCTGTGTTCCAATATGGCTCCCCCACCTTCTTCTCATACTGGGGCTGTGCCGGATTGTTGGTGGAGATCTTCTAGGATGAGCTCTCCTTGGATTGACCACATCCTCATGGAAGGGTTTAAGAAAACTTACGTGAAAAGTTGGGTGGAGCTTATACCTATTAGGCTGCTTCAACCGGTATGCCATGCTCCGATAACTTTCTCCACCTCAAAGGGTCCATCGTACCGCTACACGAAGGACCTGTGCACATCAATACGCCTGATCTTCTTACAGATCTGGGGCATCAACTTCAGCATAACTTTGTCCCCCACAATGAAAGACAATGGCCTCCTCCTGAGATCCACATACCTCTTCATTCGGCGCGTAGCCTTGGCCAAAGAATCCTCAGCATCTTCATGTAGGTCCTGCCTGTCTCATGCAAACCTAAATGCCGTTGGACACTTCACTCCACGTCCCTATAGAGCAACCTCCTATGGTGTCAAAGGTTGATGGCCCGGTTCTAGCTCAAATTGACTCAGCAATGTTGCGGAAGAACGGCGCAGGCTATAACTAAACTGTGCCGCATCGAGAAGGTCTAACCAGTTCTGCTGGCTGGCTGTAACGAAGTGCTTAAGGTACTCTTCCAGCAAGGCATTCGTCCTCAAAGTCTCCCCATCTGACTGAGGGTGATTGGCGGTAGAAAAGTTCAGCTTGCTCCCCAGCAACTCGAACAAAGTTGTCCAAAGCCTCCCTGTGAACCGGGCATCTCGGTCACTCACAATATCGGCCAGCATCCCAAAATGCTTCTCCACATTCCTAAAGAACAAATCTGTAGCTATCTCGGCTGAATATGCATGTGGAGCAGCTGCAAGAATGGCGTATTTGGAGAACTGATCCGCTACCACCAAAACTGAAGACATTCCCTTAAGCCTCGGGAATCCCGACACGAAGTCAAGTGAGACCGAACTCCATGGTCTCGTTGGAGTAGGTAGAGGTTGCAGCAAGCCAGCCTCCAGTCTTCGCTCCACCTTGTCCTGTTGGCACACTAGACAAGATTTCGCGAAAGCCTCTATATCAACCTCCATTCTCGGGCAGGGTCTCTATGCAGCGGCACAGTTTTGTTGGAGTTGTCAACGCACAGTTTTGTTTCGAAGGGGATGGCTTCGAAGCTAGGTCTGAGGACTGGAGCCAATACCAGCAGGATTAAGGCAGTCAACTCACAGGCTAAACAGGTGGATGGCATTGCAAGAAATGTTAGGGTTTGTCTGGGAGACTATGAAGGACGCATGGACATCATGGTAATCGAGATGGATGATTTTGAACTGATTATTGGCAATTCCTTCATGAGGATAGCCAGAGTGGGGTCTTCCCACAACTTGGAGGAATTCTGATTATGGACCAAGGGGGTGCCAGCTTTGTCCGTGGTCAGGAGAAGCCTTCAGGGTTGAGGATCGCACCTTCAGTGATAAGCACTTGTCGGCAATGCAAGTGGCTCGTGTGGTGGCGGTGCCTGAGTTTATGGCAAGATTATTGATGGAGTATGCTAATGTTATGCCTGCCGAGTTGCCAGAGGGGTTGCCTCCCAAGAGGGGATGGAACACTAGATCGAGCTAGTGCCGGGAGCTAGGGCACCAGCTAAGGCGCCATACCGTATGTTGCCTAAGGAACTTACTTAATTGAAGATGCAGCTTGGTGAGCTGCTGGAGTCGGATAAGATACAACCATCGACTGCACCATACGAAGCACCGGTTCTATTCCAAGAAAAGACAAATGGTTCGATGAGGCTATGTGTTGATTATCAGGGGCTGAACAAGGTGATAGTGAAGAACAAGTACCCAGTTCCCCTAATTGCAGATCTATTTGACGGCCTTGACTGAAATTGAAACTGAGCTACTGGGGCAAGTCCGGGAGTTACCACAAAGAGATCTTGAGTACTAGAAGCTGGTTGATAGGATCAGTGAGGAATTGATTCAGAAGTATTGGCTTGATGACGGGATAGTCTATGCTTGTGGGGGTCGACTTTGCATTCCTATGGGCAGACTTAGACGAAAGCTTATGGAGGAGTCCCATGATACCCAGTGGGAAGGACTTCCAGGTAGGGACCGGATGTACGCACTCATATCACGAGTGTACTATTGGCCTAGGATGGAGGCTGATATAGAAGCTTTCATGAACTCCTATTTGGTGTGTCAACAAGACAAGGTGGAATGAAGACTAGAGGCTGGTTTGCTGCAGCCCCTACCCACACTGACCAGGCCGTGGAGTTCGGTATCGTTAGACTTCGTGTCAAGGATTCCCAGGGTTAAGGGAATGTCTTCAGTGATGGTAGTAGTGGACCGATTTTCCAAGTATGCCGTGTGTGCCGCAGCACCACATGCGTGCTCAGCCGAGATAGCTGTAGAGTTGTTCTTCAAGAACGTGGTAAAGCACTTTGGAGTGTCGGCAGATTTAGTGAGTGATCGGGACAACAAATTCACAGAAAGATTCTACATGTGTTTATTCGGGTTGCTGGGGAGCAAACTGAACTTTTCTACTCCTAATCACCCTTAGACTGACGGGCAGACTGAGAAGATGAATGCCTTACTTGAGGAATATTTGAGGCATTTTGTCACAGCCAACCAGATGAACTGGTTGGAACTTCTTGATGCGGCGCAGTTTAGTTATAATCTACATTGTTCTTCAACAACGTGATTGAGTACTTACGAGGTTGCAACAGGCTATCAGCCTCTGAGACCACAGGAGTTAGCCCTACAGGCACGTGGAGTGAAGTGTCCAGCTGCTTACAGATTTGCTAGGGATAGGCAGGACTTTTATGAGGACGCAGTGGACTCGCTAGCCAAAGCAACATGCCGAATGAAAAGATATGCGGACTTGAAAAGGAGACCGTTATCATTCAGCGTAGGGGACCAGGTATTGCTGAAGCTTACGCCTCAGATCTGGAAGAAGATCAGACCTACCGAGGTGCACAGGTCATTGGTACAGTGGTACGATGGTCCTTTTGAGGTGGTGAAGGTCGTCGGGAACGTAGCATACCAGTTGAAGCTTCCTGAGAGGTATAAACTCCATCCGACCTTCCATGTTAGTTTTCTCAAGCCATTCCACCAAGACGTGGTCAATCCGAGAAGAGCTCGTCCTATGAGAGCTCCACCAACAGTCCGACAACAGTATGAGAAGAAGGTGGGGAAAATTTTACAGCCCAGACGTGTTGGCTAGGGGGACACCAACGAGAGGACGCAGTGTAACAACCCAGCCCAAAGTGCAACGTAATGGGCTAAGTCCTATTTTAAAATGGGTACCCCGAAAGTTAAAGATCTATAGTCCATTCCCACTTATAAACAGGATCTTCTCCCAGTAGGTATTAGATGTGGGACTAAGTTGAGGGATCTCACACGAAGTATCTGATAAAGTGGAAAAGGGAGCCGAGAAGCGAGGCTAGCTGCGAGCATGAACAGGACTTGTGGCAATTTGAGAGAAGAATCACGAAGTATTGGGAGGACTTAACCCTCCCATGAGCACATCGCATCTCATTGGTGGGAGAGGACTGTCACAAGTCTAGTCCATGGGACGTGACGGGGCTAGGGTTTGGTGGTTGTTCCTAGCGTTCCCGTGTTCCTAAGGGGTGACAGGGGTTGCCCTAGTGGTGGAAACAATTGGCCATACTAATCCGTGTTGGAGATGAAGGTAGATGAACCATGGTGAACGTAGCTGTGGAATGACTGACCATTGCAGTGAGCAAAGTGTCGGTGACAGCGAGTATTGGCATATGCAGCCGGAATGGAGTACTAGGCATGCGGTTGGGTTTGAGCAAGCAATAAACCTCAAGATGCTAATTGGGTCGTGAATTGGGGTCCAGGCGGGTTCTGATGACCGAGCACTACGGCTGGGAGTAGCGAGCAGGTTGGCACAGGCATTGGCAGGCTATGTCAAGCAAGTTATCAATCATGGATGAGCAGCGCATACCAACCAGCATGACCGTGCGGGCGCGAGCAGTAAGCGGGCGAGATGTGTGGTAGCGGGCACTATGCACGAATGCGATGCCGAGCGCTGGTGCGTGAGGCGCTAGCGACTGTCGGGCATTGGGCGAGCGGTGCTGTGATCCAGCTGTGGCGATGTCCAGTGTTTGCAGCAGGAAACTCAGTATGGATGTGAGGTTGAACAGATGATTGAACCAGTCCGAGGGTCAAGCCAGGGGCGAGACATGGTGCCTAGCGGTTCAACCGAAGGTTTTCGCCAAAGTTAGTTGCGGATAAGGTATATCAGATCTTTGGGAAGATTATGGTATTCTATCCATATGATGAGCGAGGATTCCAGTAATTACTTGGATGGCAGAGATGAGGAGCGTGGAGAATTGGACGTGTGATCTACCGAGAGAATATCTTTAGGGCTTGGAGATAACTACACGGGAGTAGACTACAAAGAGGACTGATTCTTGGAGAAGAAAAATCAATCAAGCAATCAAAGAATTGTGCATTGAGCGACGGACGCTTTGAGAGAATGCATTGGGTGAATTGTGGTGAAGCGCTACGTGGAGAAGTGCTTGCTGCGATCTAGTAAGGGAGACGGTGAAGTTGCTGCAGCCAGGTCTTCATATATAGAGTTGGAACTTCACGGTGTAGGGGTGCCTTCATCAACCAGGGATCCAGGTACACAATTCTGCGTTCTACACAACCTAGTTCTTTTCAGGTTGAGTGAATTGCATGTAACAAGTCTATCCAGGGGGACGACTTGAGGGTTATGGTGAGGATTATTTGTGAGAGGGGTTTCCTTTAATTCTCACAGCCTTCCTATCGGGAAAGAGGGCCAACGTCGTTGGGGTTTGCATGTCCACAACAAACAGGTAGTCGGGGAGAGATTACTTGTTATCCTTTGTTTGAGTTTACAATAAAGGTTGGAACAGGGGTTCCATAATACTGCTGTGTCGACAATTTGGTTTAGTGTCAGGGCAGGTTCTATCGGATTCCATAACTAGTCCATACCATGTACTAGGTAGCGATAGTAGAGGTTGTCGATAGCTCTGAGTATTGCTTGGCGTGGCGGTAGTCGCAAGTCGCGGCACTGTTGTGCGTGCGCGTGTGATTGGTATTGTGATCGATAGATTGGAGTGCCATGTCGAGTAGCTGATAGAATTGCTGCGCGCGTGCATTGTGCTAGTCGGGTGCAGTGGCAAGTTGGGTTGTGTTTATGTGAATTTGCTGTTTACAAGCTACGTAGGGAACACGTTTCTGGTTGCGTACTTGTGGAGGGCTGGTATTTCCAGGGGGAAATACGCCACGTGTGGTGTCTTTTAAGGTGAAAAAATGTGCCCTAGAGGAACTCCCGTGACAGGAGGTATCATAGTATGCAGCGACTATGATCGATCACCCTATATCAATCCCCAAACACCGATCCTGCTTGTCACTATTGTAGCCCTGTCCTGGAATCGCAAGACAAGCTACCAGTACCACAAAATCAGACGCCGACACCATAATTACGGGACCCCTGTCCCAACCTTGAATCAATTATCAGAAAACCATGAACCAAGCAATCATCTACCTTGATCGTTTGACACCATGGACATGCAAACCCCACGGTGCTTGACTCCTCCCCGAAGAGTTGTGAGAACCAGAGCACCCCGCTCACAAGATGTCTTCACAATCACAACCCCAAGTTGTCGCCCACAATCAACTTGTTTACATGCAAAGACCCTCAACCAGTAATTGCAAACGGGTTGCAGAAGAACTAAAGCCGTACCTCAATCCTTATGCCAATGTCGACAACCCAATGCAGTAGCCACTAGTGAAGATCCAATTCCTGGAATTGGTCTATAGCACTTTACGTTTTTCCCTCGCTGATAAGGTTTCTCTCCACTCCACAAGAAAGACACAAACTTTGCACTAGAACAATTCCAGCGTTCTTCCTTTTTCTTGTATCGGCTTTCTCCTTATGTAGAGAAGCCTCAAGTGTAAACCCTATACTCTACATAAACCAATATCTTGCTCCTCATCCTTTCTCCAAAATATTATCCCAAGATCTGCCTACGCTCATTGTGTCTACAGCCATAAGTCTTGTTGGATTCGTCCAAGTTTATCCCTTCGAGACAGTTGCAAACCCATTGTTCGTGCATGAAGATAAGTTACTACAATCTCCCTAGATACCGTATCTTATCGGGAGTAAGCCTCAACTCTGACTTTCGGCTAAGCCATAAGTCATCACGTCTCACCCTTGGCTTGACCCTGGCTCGTGCTCGCACAGTAGAACAACATCAAAATCCATCCACAGTCACCACCACAAAAGTAGGAGTGCGCCTCTGTTAGATATCGTGTACCGCTCCAAATACCAGCACACGCTACCGCTGGATCTCACTACCGCTCCAAATACTGGTATGCTGCTATTTTGCTTGGTACTCCCCTGCACTCAGCACTGCAGCCGCTTGTTGTTTGTGCCGCTACCAAGCACGCCTCATGCTCATGCCTACACCCGGTACTGGCATTTGGCTCGGTACTGCTATGCTGCTTGGCTCATTGCTCGCACACTCCTCGGTACTCTCCTTCATCCATTGCTCGGTAAAATGATCAGCACTGCTTGGTACGCTTGGTTGCGCACAACCAAGCTCCGTCGACGCATATGCCGACACGCCCATCACCCTTGGTTGCGAAGCTCGGTCACCCACACCCGACTAGCGCCATCTTGAGGTTTCCTTGTTGCTCGAGCACAGCGACTTAGTTTGTCTGCCCTGCAACTATAACACATGTTAACCTCGGTCAGTTGTTTCACCACTCGAATAGCCCCTACTACTTGTCGTGGACCGGGCTGTGTCTGGAAACAACTGCCCAATCCCAACACCCGGTACGTCCATGGACTAAGGCTGTAACAGCTCTCCCCACCAATGAGATCCGATGTCCTCACCGGAGGGTTAAGTCCCCCCGAAACTTCCTGATTTGCCGCTCAAACTGCCACAAGTCCCTCTCTCGCTCCCAACTAGCTTCACTCCTTGGCTCCCCTCTCCATTTGATAAGATACTCCGTCCCGATTTTTGGTGCACCTTGCCTATGCCCCAAAATTTTCCCCACTTTTTCTCAAATTGTCGCCAGACAGTAGGTGGAGCTCTCCTTGGATTGACCAAATCCTCATGGAATGGTTTGAGAAAGCTAACATGGAACACATGATGGATTTGATATCTCTCTTGAAGCTTCAGCCTGTAAGCCACACTCCCGATCACCTTCTCCACCTCGAAAGGACCATCATACCACTGCACCAAACCCCGATGCACTTTGGTACCCCTAATCTTCTTCCAAATGTGTGGCCAGAGCTTTAGCATTACCTTGTCCCCTACACTGAATGACACCGGCCTTCTTCTATAGTCGGCATACTTCTTCATTCAGCGTGTTGCCTTGGCTAATGAATCCACCGCGTGCTCATCCAACTCTTGCCTATCCTTGGCAAACTTGTATGCAACTGGACACTTCACTCCGCACCCCTGCAAAGCTACCTCTAGTGGTGTAAGTGGCTGGTAGCTTGTTGCAACCTCAAAAGGACTCAGCCCCATTGCTGAAGAACGATGCAGATTATAGAAAACTGCGCTGTGTAAAGAAGCTCCAACTAGTTCCCCTGACTGGTTGAGATGAAATGCCTCAAGTACTCTTTGAGTAGAGCATTTGTCCTCTCAGTCTTCCCGTCAGATTGAGGGTGATTAGCTGTAGAAAAGTTCAGCTTACTCTTTAGTAACCCGAACAACCCCATCCAGAATCTGCCTGTGAATCTAACATCCCGATCACTCACAATATCCGCCGGTACTCCAAAGTACTTGACCATGTTCTTAAAGAACAGTTCAGCAACTTTCTTGGTTGAGCATGCATGTGGAGCTACTGTAACTACAGCGTATTTGGAAAATCGATCAACTACAACCATCACTGACGACATCCCCCTAACCTTGGGGAACCCGGACACAAAATCCATCGAAATCTAACTCCACAGTATCGTAGGTGTTGGTAGAGGTTATAGCAAGCCTGCCTCCAATCGTCTCTCTGCCTTGTCTTGCTGGCACACCAAACAAGACCTCATGAAAGCTTCTATATCAGCCTTCATCCCCGACCAATAATATGCCTTGGTCATTAGAGCATACATCCTGTCCCGTCCAGGATGTCCTACCCACTGGGTGTCGTGGCACTCCTCCATCTGCTTTCGTCGTAGCCTACCTGTAGGGATATAAAGCCGACCCCCACTAGCATAGACCACACCATCATCTAGCCAATATTTCCGAACCAGTCCCACACTGAATCTGTCAACCAGCTTCCTGTATTCTGGATCTTCCCTGGCTAACTCCCGAACTTGCCCCAGTAACAATGTCTCAACCTCTGACATAGCGGCCACCACTTCCATCTTCTTCCAACTCAGGGCATCCGCCACCTAATTAGTCTTCCCCGGCTGGTGCAACCACTCAAAGTCGTACTCGACCAGAAATTCCTGCCACCTTGCTTGTCTCGGTGATAATTTCTTTTGGGTCTTGAAGAAAGTGTTAGCGACATTGTCCGTAATAACCACGAACTTAGATCCTAGCAGGTCAACCCACCACACTTGAAGACAATGTACCACTGCAAGTATTTCCTTCTCGTGCGCTGAATACCGCGTTTCAGCGTCCTTCAACTTCTAGCTCTCAAAAGTGATAGGATGTCCATCTTGCTGTAGTACTCCTCCAACGGCTTTGTCTTAGGCGTCTGTCACCACCTCAAATGGTTGACTGAAGTCTGGCAACTTCAATATCGACTCTGATGATATCGCAGCTTTGAGTTCATCAAAGGCTGCTTGGCATGACCCCGTCGACACCCATGATTGTCCCTTCCTCAGCAGATCAGTCAACAGTGACGCTACATGGCTGTACCCTTGTATGAACTTCCAATAGTAATTGGCCAAACCTCGGAAGCTCCTAACCTTTGTCACCTTAGTTGGTTCCAGCCACTCAGTAATAGCTAGGATCTACGATTCCTCCATGCGCACCGACCCTTGACCAATTCTGTGGCCCAAGAAACGGATTTCTCCTAGGCCGAACTCACATTTCTCCCTCTTGAAATAGAGCTGATGTTCCCTCAACCGATCCATAACCTGCTTCAGGTGTCCCCGGTGATCCTCCATGGACTCACTGTATACGACTATGTCGTCCATATATACAACCACAAACTTATCCAAAAAATCGTGAAACACATCATTCATAAGATTGTAAAATGTAGCTGGTGCATTTGTCAACCCAAATGGCATCACAAGGAATCCAGACGACCCATACCTTGTGACCATAGTTGTCTTAGGCACATCCTCCGGCGCGATCCAGACTTGCTAATAACCTGACCTCAGGTCCAACTTGGTGAAGACCCGTGCTCCACTTAGCCTATCAAACAAATCAGCTATCAAAGGAACACCAATAATCCACGCATAACCTCAAAGATCCATCGTGCTTCTCCTGGAACAGAACTGGCACCCATATGGTGTAGTTGATGGCTGAATTTTCCCCGAATCCAGCAGCTCCCCTAGCTGGATTTTCAAGTCTATGAGTTCTTTGGCGACATTCTGTATGGTGCCTTTGCTGGTGCTCTCGCCCCTGGCTCCAACTCGATCTGCTGTTCGACCATCCTCTTGGGAGGTAACCTGTCTGGCAACTCTACTGGCATGACATTGGAATACTCTTCCACTAGCCCCAGCAGTTCATCCGGCACCACCACCACATGGTCCGGCTGGACCTCCATCATCACAACAAGATAAGTCGAGGACCCCCCATGCACCCTCGAGCCACTTGCATTGGCGACAAGTGCTCCTTACTGAAAGTGCAGTCCTCGACCCCAAAAGGCCTCCCACTGGCACGAATAAAGCTCGCACCCACCTTATCCATGATCAGTATGCCTCCTAGTTGTGGGAACACTCCAACTCCAGCAGTTCGCATGAAAGCATTGATGAGGATCAAACCAAATTCATCCATTTCGATGACCATGAGATCCACTTGGCACTCATACTCCCCCAAGCACAGTCTGACATTTTTAGAGATGTTGTCCACCTGCCTTGCTTGAGAATTCACTACCTTAATCTTGCTCGTGTTGGTCCCGGTCTTCAACCCTAGCTTCGTAGCCATCCCCTTGGAGACAAAACTGTGCGTCACACCAGTATCAATCAAGGCTGAAACCTTCCTCCCATTCACTACCCATGGAACAAACATCAAATCATCTCCCTCTGAAGTAGCTCGTCCAGCTCTCAGTTCCCAGAGTATCTGAAGGGTAGATGCTCGAGCAGAAGGCCCTGCATCCTCATGGTCCCAGTTTGCGTCAACCACCATGGCACTTAGCTTGCCCTTTGTCGAGCACTCCCTAGCCAGATGCGGTCCATTACATAGAAAACACCTGGACTTCTTTGCATCAGCCACCTCCCGGTCCTAATTTCATGCCTTGAATTTCTGCCTCTTCTTCTTTGGTGGTTTGGATGGCTTTTTCCTGCCATCCCGATCACTACCCTGACCACTCTGGGATTTCTTGCTCGGCCCAATATTTGCGTTGCAGGCCGCCGGTTTGAGATCCACTAGAGCGTCTGCTGCCACCAAAGTCGCAGGCAAATCCTGTACTTTCTGCCTCTTAAGTTCCATCTGCACCCATGATTGCAAACCGTTGATGAAGTTGAATAACTTATCATCCTCAAACATATTTTTGATGTCGAGGAGACAAGAACTGAATTCTTTGACATACTCTTTTACTGTTCCTGTTTGCCTCAACCATTGCAATTGAGATCTCGCCACCCATGTAGTGTTGGTTGGCAAGAACTATTTTTGATGTCGAGGACTCCCAAGTCTCAACTCAGGGTTGACCAGTAGCATCATCCTCTTCGGTGCGACAATGATACCATAACTTTGCATCCCCGGTCATAAACATGCTGGCCATTGAAACTCGGCTATCTTCGGGAACCTTTGCAGCAGTGAAGTATTCCTGCATGTCCCAGATGAAGTTCTCTAGATCCCTGACTAATCTATTCCCCACGAACTTCTTTGGCTCGGGTACCTTGAGCCTTCCCGGAATGGCTTCTTCTACTGCACGATCAGTAATACCCTACTGAGTTTGCCTTATCCACACTTGCTTGAGCAAAACTACACCCATATGTAATGTCTCAACAACAGCCCAGTGATCTCCCATCTCCGCCGTTTCACCCCTTGTGTGAGATCCCTCAACTTAGTCTTAGTCTCACATCTAATACCTACTTGGAGAAGATTCTGTTTATAAGTGGGAATGGACTATAGATCTTTAACTTCCGGGGTACTCATTTTAAAGAAATGACTTAGCCCATTACGTTGCACTTTGGGCTGAGTCGTTACAAATGGTATCAGAGCCGACCTGGTTCCGTGTTAGATGGTGGGATAGACTAGGGACGTTGGCTAGGCTGCCGGTCATGGGCCAAAAAAGGTCGCAGGCTGGGGATAACAACGGGCCAAGACTAGAAACGTTGGCTAGGCTGCCGGTCACGGGCCAAAAAGGATGTGGGCTGGGGCTAGCAACGGGCCAATAATAGGTATTTCGGGGACGAAATTTTCTAAGGTGGGTGGATTGTGAGATCCCTCAACTTAGTCTCACATCTAATACCTACCGGGAGAAGATCCTGTTTATAAGTGGGAATGGACTAGAGATCTTTAACTTTCGGGGTACCCATTTTAAAGAAATGACTTAGCCCATTACGTTGCACTTTGGGCTGGGTCATTACAAATGGTATCAGAGCCGACCTTGTTCCGTGTTAGATGGTGGGCTGGATTAGAAACGTTGGCTAGGTTGCTGGTCACGAGCCAGAAAGGTCGTAGGCTAGGGCTAGCAACGGGCCAAGAATAGGCATTTCGGGAACGAAATTCCCTAAGGTGGGTGGATTGTGAGATCCCTCAACTTAGTCTTAGTCTCACATCTAATACCTACTAGGAGAAGATTCTGTTTATAAGTGGGAATGGACTATAGATCTTTAACTTCCGGGGTACCCATTTTAAAGAAATGACTTAGCCCATTACGTTGCACTTTGGGCTGGGTCGTTACAAATGGTATCAGAGCCGACCTGGTTCCGTGTTAGATGGTGGGATGGACTAGGGACGTTGGCTAGGCTGCCGGTCACGGGCCAAAAGGTCGTGGGCTGGGGTTAGCAACGGGCCAAGACTAGAAACGTTGGCTAGGCTGCCGGTCACGGGCCAGAAAGGACGTGGGCTGGGGCTAGCAACGGGCCAAGAATAGGCATTTCGGGGACGAAATTTCCTAAGGTGGGTGGATTGTGAGATCCCTCAACTTAGTCCCACATCTAATACCTACTGGGAGAAGATCCTGTTTATAAGTGGGAATGGACTATAGATCTTTAACTTCCGGGGTTCCCATTTTAAAGAAATGACTTAGGCCATTACGTTGCACTTTGGCTGGGTCGTTACACCTTGCATGACTGGACTCGGCCCAAGTGGTAAACCGAGTATTCAATTACCACAACCCTTCTACTAAGGACTGCAGTTTGTCGAAGGCGGTATGTCCATCTCCATCACTAGTAGGCCCTCCTACCAGCACTTCCAGCACTGGTGTGCTATGCTCAGTTTTGTCTCCAAGGGGATAGTGGTGGAGCTAGGGTTGATGTAAAACCCCAAAAAAATAATTAGGTTATTTTATTGAGGGTTTTATAAATCTTAAGGTGAACCATAAATAATATTTAATTAAATAAATTCTTAAGAATCAATATCATTTATAACCCATTCGTATTCACTTAATAGTAAGTTTTTGACTTTTCATTATCACACAAATGATATAGTTATGAATGATTACGTTCTTTTGTATAAAATTTAATGTAATGACTTCTTACATTCCACACATATTAATAAAATTTAATATAATGACTTCTTGAATTTCACACATATTCTTCTATATAAAGGAGAGTTCTATTGTTAAATGAAACATCCTCTGCATAGCTTGTGAGCACATTTAGCTTTAGAGAAATTACAATCATATTAGGATCATGTGTTGTAGTTGCGGATGCTTCATCCCAATTCCAGGTTTGTATAATTATTTGAAATGTTATATATTTTGATTTGAGAGTCTTAGTCGGCATGAGTCCACATTCGATCACCATGCGCCGAGCGCAACCGGGGTCAAAGAATTCGCTCAGTCCAACACAGGGTAGCACCCTTAAAAAATTACTATGTGGGAGTCTTGGTCGATTTGAGTTCATATTCGACTACCATGCACGGAACGTAACCGGGGTTAATGAATTGACTCAATTCGACATAGGGCAGCACCCCCTGAAAGATTAAATACCTGCCCCCATGCCGAAAGGGGTGACAAGGCGCAGTGGCGCAAGACGGCTCATTATGTACTTGTGATACCGAGAGGGTGAGTCAATGGCAAATATTGCTAATTACAAGCCAAGGGCCACGTAGTCGTGTGTGCACATACATGGGATTGTAGCTGGATGGGTGGCCACCCTCCCAGCATATAATGAGCTCGGCATAGGCTCATAACAACTAAAAGATTCTTGAAACGATAATAGGGATTTTATTGACTTGTTTCATTTAATTATACGACTTACTGTTTTTATCACTAACGCGGAATTGCCTCCGCAGGTATGAGTATGGAAGAATGGGTAGAGTCGGGATAGCTGGAGGACTCTATTATTGGACTATTCTTTTCTCGAGATTGTTTGCATGGCAATGGGATTTTGCTTCGGTTCATGGGACTTAGATTATTCCGAGCATTTGTATATTAAATTATTTGTTATGGATTTATCCAAAATATTGAAAATTAATAGAAAATTAATTTATGAGACACTTAGTTTCATATAGTAACACTTGGCTCATGGCTCGGAATGGGCGGGTCGTTATAGTTGAACATCAAGATCGATCCCAGCAGGATCAAGGCGGTTAACTCGCAGGCGAGACAGGCTGAAGGAATTTCCAGAAAGGTGAGAGTCTTCTTGGGGGAGTATGAAAGTTGGGTGGATTTCTTGGTCATCAAGATGGATGATGTTGATCTAATCCTCAGGAATGCCTTCACGAGGACTGCCGGCGTGGAAGTGTTTCAATAGCTTCGAGGTATATTGATCGTGGATAAGGTGTGTGCAAGCTTTGTTTGTGGTTAGGGAGGACCTTTGAGGGTTGAGGACTGCACTGTTAGTAGGGAGAAGCTGTCAGCAATGCAGGTTGCTCAATGGTGGATGAAAGGGGCCTCAACTTATCTTGCTGTATGGTGGAGATCGAACTGAACCATGTGGTGGACATGTCGGGATTATTGGTAGGGTTGCTGGATGAGTATTCAAATGTGAGGCCTACAGAATTGCCAGACAGGTTACCTCCCAAGAGAGCGATCAAACACCGGATCAAGTTGGTTCCAGGAGTGAGCACACCAGCGAAGGTACCATACAGGATGTTGCCTAAGGATCGAGCTATTTCCACCACTCAGATAGCACCGACTATCCGTCTTAGATACAAGATGACTAGGAACAACAACCAAACCCAAGCTCCCGATGTGTCCCATGGTTACACCTGTGACAGTCTTCCCCCACCAATGAGACCCGATGTCCTCATTGAAGGGTTTAGTCCGGCCCAGTACTTCTTGATCCTCATTTCAAATTGCCACAAGTCCCTCTCCTTTTCACAACTTGCCTCAGCTCACCTCTCCACTTGATAAGAAACTACGTCCCAACCTTTGAAGCACCTTGCTTATGCTCCAAAATCTTCCCCACCTTCTCAAATTGCTATCGCACAGTAGGGGGAACTCTCTCAGGACTAGCTCTCCATGGATTGACCGGATCCTCATGGAAAGGCTTGGAAAGCCAGGTGAAGCTTGTACCTCTCGGGAAGTTTCAACTAGTGTGCCACGCTCCCGATGGCCTTCTCCACCTCAAAAAGACCGTCGTTCCAGCTAGCCTCGCTGCTCGATTCCCCTTTCCACTTAATAAGATACTTCATCCCCACCTTTGAAGCACCTTACCCATGCTCCAAAATCGTCCCCACCTTCTCAAATTGCTGCCAGACGGTAGGTGGAGCTTTGTTCGGATGAGTTCTCATTCGATTTACCAGATTTTCATCTAAAGGCTTGAGAAAGCTAACATGGAAAGTTGGGTGAAGTGTTTTTACCTCTCGGGAAGCATTAACCTGTAAGCCACACTCCCGATTACCTTCTCCACCTCAATAGGACCGTTGTACATTTGCACCAATGCTCGATGCACCTTGGTTTGTCTGATTTTCTTCCAAATTTGTGACGTGAGCTTCAGCATCACTTTGTCCCCATGCTAAATGACAATGCGCTCGAGTCAGCATATCGCTTCGTTCGGCTTGTTGCCTTGGCCAATGAATCCACTGCATCCTCGTACAGGTCTTGCCGATCTCTAGCAAACTTGTATGTAGTTGGACACTTCGCTCCACCTCCCTGTAGAGCAACCTCCAGTGGTATAAGAGGTTGGTTGCCAATCGCAACTTCAAAAGGACTAAGCCCCGAAGCTGAAGAACAGTCCCTATTATAGCAAATTTGTGCCGCATCAAGAAGCTCCAACCAGTTCCTCTAGCTGGCTGTGATATCGCAGCTTTCAACTCTTTAAAAGCTACTTGGCATGGCCTCGACCACGCCCTTGACTTGTCCTTCATCAACAAGTCAGTCGGTGGCAACACTACATGGTTGAACCCATGTATGAACTTTCAGTAATAATTGGCCAAACCTAATAAGCTCCTCAACTTTGCCACCATCGTCGGCTCTGGCCACTCAACCTTTGCCTTGGTTTCCTCCATTCACACCTCTTATTCGCCAATTCGGTGGCCTAGGAATCCAATCTCCCCTAGCCCAAACTCACATTGTTCTTTCTTCACAAAGAGCTCATGTTCCCTCAGTCAATTCAAACCCATCTCAATTGACCCCGGTGGTCCTCTGTGGATTGGCTTGGCACATTCTCTGGCGTAATCCGGACTTACCAACACCCCGATCTCAAATCTGGCTTAGTGAACACCCTTGCTAGACTAAGCCGTTCAAATAAATCAGCTATCAAAGGAACAGGGTACTTGTACTTGATGGTTACCTTATTCAATCGTCCTTAGTCAATACACAGACCCTTTTGTCTTCTTCTAGAATAGAATAGGCACCCTATAAGGTGCAGTCGATGGCTGAATTTTCCTCAAATCTAGCAACTCTCCTAGCTAGATCTTCAACTCTGTGAGTTCTTTAGGCAACATCTTGTATGGTGCCTTCGGTAGTGTCATCGCTCCTGACAGCAACTTGATCCGGTGTTCGATCAATCTCTTGAGAGGCAACCCGTCTAGCAATTCGATAGGCATCACATCGGAGTACTCATCCAGCAATCCCACCATCGATTCCGGCACATCCACCACACTTTCCAGTTGGATCTCCACCATCACAGCAAGATAAGTTAAGTCCCCTTTATAGCACCCTCGAGCAACCTACATTGCCGACGGCTATTCCCTACTGATGGGTGCGGTCCTCAACCTTCGAAGGTTCTCCCTGGCCACGAACAAAGCTTTCACCCTACTTGTACATGATCAGTATACCTCCAAGCTGTGGAAAGACTCCCACACCAGTAGTCCTCATGAAGGCATTCCCTGGGATTAGGTCAAAATCATCCATCTTGATGACCATCAAATCCACCCAGCCTTCATACTCCCCCTAGCAGAATCTCATGTTTCTGGAAATTCCTTCAACCAGTCTCGCTTGTGAGTAAACTGCCTTGATCATGCTGGTGTTGATCACGATCTTTAGTCCTAGCTCCAACGCCATCCCCTTGGGTACAAAACTGTGTGTAGCACCAGTGTCTATCAGGGATGAAACCTTCCTCCCGTTCACTACAATCGAAAATACATCAAGTCTGCTCCTATGGAAGTTGTACGTCCAGCTCTCAATGGCCCGAGTATATATAAAGGGTACATGCTCGAGTAGGAGGCCCGTCCTCCTGTTCTTCATCTACATCAACCACCATGGCACTAACCTTGGTCTTCATCGGGCACTCTCTAGCCCAATGTGGACCATTGCATAGAAAGCACCTGGATTTCCTCACATCCGGCACTCAATCCTTCTTACCTAACCTAAAGTCTGGCTTCTTTTTCTTTTGCCGGAACGGTTTTTCCTTCCCATCTCATCGGCTGTCTCGGCCTCTAGTGGTCTTCTTGCTCAAGGTATAATCTTTTACACCCATTCTCGACTGTAAGTCCACCAAAGCGTCGGCTGCCACCAAAGCTACGAGTAGATCACGCACCTTCTGCCTCTTCAATTCCAATTGTGCCCACGGTTGCAAACCGGTGAAATAGTTAAACAACTTATCATCCTCGAACGTCTTCTTGATGTCCAACATGCAAGAACTGAACTCCTTGACATATTCTCTCACCGTTCTAATGTGTCTCAACTTCTTTAGTCGATCTATTACTGCCCATGTAGTGTTGGTTGGCAAGAACTGCTCCCGAAGTTCCTATTTCAGGGACTCCCAATTCTCTATATGGGGGCGGCCAGCACTCTCATCCTCCTCGGTGCAAGTTCTGTACCATAGCTTGACATCCCCCATCATAAACATGTTGGCCATAGAAACCTGCCTCTCTTCGGTTATCTTCACAGCCACGAAGTAATCTTGCATATCCCAGACGAAGTTCTCTAGGTCCTTGGCCGACCTCCCCCTCAAACTTATTGGAATAGAGCTATCTTCTGCTACACTGTCAACACCAACGTGTTGAGGGTGCATCACGACCACTTGCTTCAACATTGCCACATCCGCATGCAAAGCTTCCACCACAGCCCGAAGACCACCTAGCATCTCTACTATCTCTCCCTGTGCACTACTGGGCTTAGGTCTGTAGCGAACCTAAGAGTTCAAGACAACAACCCTTTTGTCAAGGACTGTAGTTGGTCAAAGATGGTGTGTCTGTCTCCACTGTCGATAGGCCCTCCTACCAACTCTTCTAGTCGTGCCAACCTCTCTCTAAGAGATTAGGTAAATCGTGTGCCCATCTCTCAATTGGTTTATCGGTAGATTGTGGAGGTTGCCCCTGGCATTGTTGAAGCAAGTGGTCGTGAAGCAACCTCAACACGTTGGTGTTGACCGTGCAATGGAAGATAGTTCTAATCTAGGAAGGCTGATGTTTGTGGGGGATAGGTCGGCCAAGGACCTAGAAAACTTCATTTGGCGTATACAGGAGTACTTCGTTGCTAGAAAGATACCCGAAGAGAGTCAGGTTTCTATGGCCAGCATGTTTATGATGGGGGATGCCAAGTTATGGTACAGAACTCGCACCAAGGAGGATGACAGTGCTAGCTGCCCTTGTATAGAGACTTGGGAGTCCTTAAAACGGCAACTTCAGGAGTATTTTTGCCGACGAACCCTAAGTAGGTGGTAAGAGATAGACTGAAAAGTTGAGACAAATCAAAACCGTGAGAGAGTATGTCAAGGAGTTTAGTTCTTGCATGCTAGACATCAAGAGCATGTCCAAGGATGATAAGTTATTTAACTTTATTACCGGTGTGCAGCTGTGGGCACAATTAGAGTTGAAGAGGCAGAAAGTGCATGATCGAATTACAGCTTTGGTGGCAGCCGATGCCTTGGTGGACTTACAACTGAGAATGGGTGCAAAAGATGATACCTTGAGCAAGAAGACCATTGGAGGCCGAGACAGTTGACGGGATGGCAAGGAGAAGTTGTTCCGGCAAAAGAAGAAGAAGCTAGACTTCAGGTTAGGTAGCAAGGATCAGGTGCCGGATGTGAGGAAATCTGGGTGCTTTCTGTGTAATGGGCCACATCGGGCTAGAGAGTGCCCGACAAAGGCCAAGGTTTGTACCATGGTGGTTGCTGCAGACAAAGGACAGAAGGACGGGCCTCCATACGGGATGTCACCTAAGGATTGAGCTATTTTCACCACTCAGATAGCACTGACTATCCGTCTCGGACATAGGATGGCTCGGAACAACCACCAAACCCTAGCTCCCGACGTGTCCCAAGGTTACACCCATGACAGTCCTTCCCCACCAATGAGACCCGATGTCCTCATCGAAGGGTTTAGTCCGGCCCAATACTTCTTGATCCTCGTTTCAGATTGCCACAAGTCCCTCACCTTTTCATAGCTCACCTCGCTCCTCGGCTTGCCTATCAACTTGATAAGATACTGCATCCCAACCTTAGAAGCACCTTGCCTACGCTCCAAAATCATCCCTACCTTATCAAATTGCTGCCGCATGGTAGGCAGAACTCTCTTAGGATGAGCTCTCCATGGATTGACCAGATACTCATGGAAAGGCTTGAAAAGTCGGGTGAAGCTTGTACCTCTCGGGAAGTTTCAACCAGTGTGCCACAGTCCCGATGGCCTTCTCCACCTCAAAAGGACCATCGTGCCCAGCCAGCCTCGCTCCTCGGTTCCCCTTTCCACTTAATAAGATACTCTGTCCCCACCTTTAAAGGAACGTGCCTATGCTCCAAAATCTTCCCCACCTTCTTCTCAAATTGCTGCCAGACGGTAGGTGGAGCTCTGTTAGGACGAGCTCACCTTTGATTTACCAGATTCTCATGGAAAGGCTTGAGAAAGCTAACATGGAAAGTTGGGTGAAGCTTTTGTACCTCTCGGGAAGCTTTAACTTGTAAGGCACACTCCCGATTACCTTCTCCACCTCAACGGGACCATCATACCTTTGCACCAATGCTTGATGCACCTAGATAAGTCTGATTTTCTTCCAAATTTATGGTGTGAGCTTCAGCATCACTTTGTCCCTTACGCTGAATGACAATGGCCTTCTCCTCAAGTCGGCATATCTCTTCATCCTGCGTGTTGCCTTGGCCAGTGAATCCACTGCATCTTCGTACAAGTTTTGTCGATCCTTGGCAAACCTATATGCAGCTGGGCACTTTACTCCACGTCCCTTTAGAGCAACCTCTTGTGGTATAAGATGTTGCTGGCCCATCGCAACCTCGAAAGGACTGTAACGACCAGCCATTTTTTCACAATACTATGGGCCCAGCTGGCTAGGCGTTACTCGAAATTAAACCAAACCAACCCTATAACGACCAAATTAAACCAAACCAACCCTGTAATGACCAAATTAAACCAAACCAACCCTATAATGACCATCCCTAACCGGTCCAGGCATTACTCCACAGTCTTGGATCGTTTCCCAAAGCCGCATGTATAAGACAAGAAAATAAAAGGAAGTCCAATTTATTATTTATTCTCCTACCCTGAGTTCGTAAAAGAACCACCAACCATACTTGTAATTTTTCTTAGGTGAGCTGAAATCAATCAATCTTGATTAGCCTACATACCCATGTCGGGAACAAGCTCAATGTAGTTCTACAGGCTCTTAGGTCATTCTGAGATTAAAAGCTTGTCTCCCAGTTCATTCTGAGATTAGGTGGTCTCCCAGGTCATTCTGAGATTAGTCATTATTGGCTGTCAGGTCCATTCTAACATATCCATTTTTGGTTGTCAGGTCCATTCTGACATATACATTAAAAGCCGTTAGGTCCATTCTGACATATCCATTTTTAGCTATCAGGTCCATTCTGACATATCCATTTTTGGCTGTCAGGTCCATTCTGACATATCCATTTTTGGCTGTCAGGTCCATTCTAACATATCTATTTTTGGCTGTCAGGTCCATTCTGACATATCCATTTTTGGCTGTCAGGTCCATTCTAACATATCCATTTTGACTGTCAGGTCCATTCTAACATATCCATTTTTGGCTGTCAGGTCCATTCTGACATATCCATTTTTGGCTGTCAGGTCCATTCTGACATATCCATTTTGGCTGTCAGGTCCATTCTGACATATCCATTTTTGGCTGTCAGGTCCATTCTGACATATCTATTTTTGGCTGTCAGGTCCATTCTGACATAACCATTTTGGCTGTCAGGTCCATTCTGACATATCCATTTTTAGCTGTCAGGTCCATTCTGACATATCCATTTTTGGCTGTCAGGTGCATTCTGACATATCCATTTTTGGCTGTCAGGTCTATTCTGACATATCTATTTTTGGCTGTCAGGTCCATTCTGACATATCTATTTTTGGCTGTCAGGTCCATTCTGACATATCCATTTTTGGCTGTCAAGTCCAATCTGACATATTCATTTTTGGCTGTCAAGTCCAATTTGACATATCCATTTTTGGCTGTCAGGTCCATATCCATTTTTGGTCTGTCAGGTCCATTCTAACATATCCACTTTTGGTTGTCAGGTCCATTCTGACATATTCATTTTTGGCTGTCAGGTCCATTCTGACATATCCATTATTGGCTGTCAAGTCCATTCTGACATATCCATTTACAAAACACAAAACAAACACCCGACCCCAAAGACTCGTAGCAGTTCATACCAAGCAGTCAACAGGAAACCCATGCATAAGACGCTAGGGATTTAGAAACTTAACAAAGGCGTCTCCAACAAAACTTTGCATGGAAGAATCCAAATGGAAACAAATAAGATGAGGAATGAAATGCTCACACAGTAATGGGGAGGTCATCTGGGATGGAGATGAGGGATGAAATACCCCCTCCTCCTGCATATATATACACTTCAACGAGCCCCTTCATTAAATTCTCACACCCCATCAACCATTGGTAATTCCTAGGTTCAACGAGCCGCTTCATTAAATTCTCACACCCCATCATCCATTCAAGAATAGGTATTTTCTAGGTGACCTTAAGTCGAACCATGACCGGTCGACTTGATAACCAACCATATCGGTTCATCTATATTTATTTCATAATATTTAGGTTCGAGTCTTGTAGAAAAAATCATGGTTTTTACAAGGACTAAGCCCCGTAGCTGAAGAACTATGCAGATTATAGCCAAATTGTGATGCATCAAGAAGTTCCAACCAGTTCGTCTAGCTGGCTGTGACGAAATGCCTCAAGTACTCCTCGAGCGATGAATTTTCCCTCCTAGTCTACCCGTCAGCCTGACAATGGTTGGTTGTAGAGAAGTTCAGCTTACTCCCTATCAAACCAAACAAACACGTCCATAATCGTCCATTGAATCTGGCATCTCGGTCGCTCACAATGTCCGCCACCACTCCAAAGTGCTTCACCACGTTCCTGTAGAACAATTTGGCAGCAGCCTCAATTGAGCATGCATGTGGCGCTGCTATGAATATGACGTAATTTGAAACCGATCTACAACCACCAACACTGAATACATTCGCCTCACCTTAGGGAACCTTGACACAAAGTCCATCGAAACCTGACTCCACGGCCTCGTTGGTGTGGGTAGAGGCTATGGCAAGCCCACCTCTAGTCTTCTCTCCACCTTGTCCTATTGACACACCAAACAAGACCTCACGAAAGCTTCAATATTAGCCCCCATCTTCGGCCAATAATACACTCGTGACATGAGTACTACACACAGTTTTGTCTCCATGGGGATGGCATTGGAGCTAGGACTGAAGACCAGACTTCAGGTTAGGTAGCAAGGATCGAGTGTCAGATGTGAGGAAATCTGGATGCTTTCTGTGCAATGGGCTACATCGGGATAGAGAATGCCCGACAAAGGCCAAGGTTAGTGCCATGGTGGTTGCTGTAGACAAAGGATAGGAGGATGGGCCTCCTGCTCGAGCATCTACCCTTCAAATATTTGGGGCATAGAGAGCTTGACGTACAACTTTTGGAGGAGCTGACTTGATGTATGTTCCGATTGTAGTAAACGGGAGGAAGGTTTCAGTCCTGATAGAGACTGGTACTACACACAGTTTTGTCTCCAATGGGATGGCATTGGAGCGAGCGCTGAAGACTGGGATCAACGCCAGCAGGATCAAGGCGGTCAATTCACAGGCGAGACAGGTTGAAGGAATTTCCAGAAATGTAAGAGTCTACTTGGGGAGTATGAAGGCCAGGTGGATTTGATGGTCATCGAGATGGATGATTTTGACCTAATCCTCTGGAACGCCTTCATGAGGTCTACCGGGATGGGAATGTTTCCATAGCTTGGAGGTATACTGATCGTGGATAAGGCAGGTGCAAGCTTTGCTAGTGCCTAGGGAGGACCTTTGAGGGTTGAGGACTGCACCGTCAGTAGGGAGCAGCTATCGGCAATGCAGGTTGCTAGAGGGTGCAAGAAAGGGGCCTTAACTTTTCTTGCTGTGATGGTAGAGATCCAACCGGAACATGTGGTGGACGTGCCAGAATCGATGGTGGGATTGCTGGAGGAGTATTCCTATGTCATGCCTACCAAAGAGATCGATCGAACACCAGATCGAGTTGGTGCCAGGAGTGAGGACACCAGCGAAGGCGCCATACAAGATGTTGCCTAAAGAACTCACAGAGTTGAAGATCCAGCAAGAAGAGTTGCTGGATTTGGGAAAAATTCAGCCATCAATTGCACCATATGGACACCTATTCTATTCCAGGAGAAGACAGATGGGTCACTTCAACTGTGTATTGACTACCAGGGATTGAATAAGGTAACCATCAAGAATAAGTACCTTGTTCCTTTGATAGCTGATTTATTTAGCAGACTTAGTCGAGCAAGGGTGTTCGCTAAGCTGGACCTGAGATCGAGGTGTTGGCAAGTCCACATTGCACCAGAGGATGTGCCAAGAAAGTCCACGGAGGACCACCAGGGTAAACCAAGATAGGGTTTGAATCGGCTGAGGGAGTGTGAGCTCTTTGTGAAGAAAGAGTAATGTGAGTTTGGCCTTGGGGAGATTGGATCCCTAGGCCACTGAATTGGCCAAGGAGAGGTGGGAATGGAGGAATCCAATGCCAAGGTTGAGTGGTAGGAGTCGACGAGGGTGGCAGAGTTGAGGAGCTTCCTAGGTTTGGCCAATTACTACCGGAAGTTCATACATAGGTACAACCATGTAGTGTTGCCATGGACTAACTTGTTGAGGAAGGACAAGTCATGGGCGTAGTCGGAGCCATGCCAAGTAGCTTTTAATGAGTTGAAAACTGCATTATCATTGGAGTCAATTCTGAAATTGCCGGATTTCGAACAACCATTTGAAGTAGAGGCGGACACTGCAACAAAACTATGAGAATATAGCGAGTGTACTTGCTGGATCCAAGTTCATTGTCATCACCGACAATGTAGCTGACCCTTCTTCAAGAGCTAGAAGAAGTTGTCTCCAAGACAATGGAGCGATTGGGCAGGTCAAAGAGTTGGATAGGTTGGATCCTTAGTACAAGAAGCTGGTTGACAGAACCAGCACGGGGTTGATTCACAAGTATTGGTTAGATGATGGAGTAGTCTATGCTAGTGGTGGTCGTCTATACATCCCTACCAGTAGACTACGAGGAAAGCTTAGGGAGGAGTCCCATATCACCCAATGAGCTGAACATCCAAGTAGAGACCGGATGTATGCACTCATGTTGCGAGTGTATTATTGGCCAAAGATGGAGGCCAATATTGAAGCTTTCATGAGGTCTTGCTTGGTGTGTCAACAGGATAAGGTGGAGAGAAGGTTAGAGACTAGCTTGCTACAACCACTACCTACACCTACAAGGCCATGGAGTTCGGTCTCACTAGACTTCCCCAAGGTGAGGGGAATGTCATCAATGTTGGTCGTAGCTGATTGGTTCGCTAAGTACGCCACATTTGCAGCAGTGCCACATTTGCATCAGTGTTTGGTTTGCTAGGGAGCAAGCTAAACTCCTCAACAGCCAACCATCCTCACTCTGACGAGTAGACTGAGAGGATGAATGCATTGCTCAAGGGCTACTTGAGGCATTTCATCAAAGCCAGCTAGAGGAACTAGTTGGAGCTTCTTGATGGGCGCAGTTTTGCTATAATCTACACCGTTCTTCAGCTACGGGGCTTAGTCCTTTTGAAGTTGCGACGGGCTACCAACCTCTTACACCACTAGGGGTTGCTCTACGGGGAGGTGGAGCGAAGTGTCCAGTTGCATTAGGTTTGCCAGAGATTGGCAAGTGCTATACAAGGATGCAGTGGATTCATGTGAGATCCCTCAACTTAGTCCCACATCTAATACCTACTGGGAGAAGATCCACTTTATAAGTGGGAATGGACTATAAATCTTTAACTTCCGGGGTACCCATTTTAAAGAAATGACTTGGCCCATTACGTTGCACTTTGGACCGGGTCGATACAAATGGTATTAGAGCCGACCTGGTTCCGTGTTAGATGGTGGGATGGACTAGGGACGTTGGCTAGGCTGCCGGTCATGGGCCAGAAAGGTCGTGGGCTGGGGTTAACAACGGGCCAAGACTAGAAACGTTGGCTAGGCTACCAGTCACGGGCCAAAAAAAGGTCATGGGCTGGGGCTAGTAACGGGCCAAGAATAGGTATTTCGGGGACGAAATTTCCTAAGGTGGGTGGATTGTGAGATCCCTCAACTTAGTCCCACATCTAATACCTACTGGGAGAAGATCCACTTTATAAGTGGGAATGAACTATAGATCTTTAACTTCCGGGGTACCCATTTTAAAGAAATGACTTGGCCCATTACGTTGCACTTTGGGCCGGGTCGTTACAATTCATTGGCCAAGTCAACGAGCCGAATGAAGAGATATGCTGACTCAAGGGTATTGTCATTCACCATGGAGGATAAAGTGATGTTGAAGCTCACACCATAGATTTGGAAGAAAATCAGATGTACCGAGGTGTATCAAGCATTGGTACATAGGTATGATAGTCTTGTTGAGGTGGAGAAGGTAATCAGGAGTGTGGCTCACAGGTTAAAGCTTCCCGAGATGTACAAGCTGCACCCAACTTTCCATGTTAGCTTTCTCAAGCCTTTCTATGACGATTTAGACAATCCAAGGAAAGCTCGTCCTAACAGACCTCCACCTACCGTTCGGCAGCAATTTGAGAAGGTGGGGAAGATTTTCGAGCATAGGCAAGGTACTTCAAAGGTGGGGACGGAGTATCATATCAAGTGGAAAGAGGAACCGAGTAGCGAGGCTAGCCGGGAACTAGAAATGGACTTGTGGCAATTGGAGAGGATGATCAAGAAGTACAAGGGAGGACTCCCCGCACTCGAAGAACTGGCTGCAGTAACTTCACATGTCCCCTTGCACGATCAGGGCTTCTCTTCTCCACTAAGAGAACCACACAAGTTTTCACCGTTCCTCCCTACACAAGAGGACGTCCCCCTTATATAGGCTTCTCCATGTATATCCATATCTCTAAAGATCCTAACAACATATCTTTATGAAGATCATGCTTATCTCCAAGAAGATCTCGCTTATCTCTTACAGTTAGTTGCAACCAACTCCCGATTGTTGACTATCTAGATAACTATCAACACCATCATCATCCTTATCGGCAAATACCCGATTAAACAAATCCTTTGGCGCTCCTTGGCTGCATGGTTGAACCCTCCTGGTTCGACCAAACCAGTCTCGGTCATCGACTTCACCTCTCGGCATGTTCCAGTCTGTGTAGCACTCCAAATACCGGCATTCCTACTCCCGCTAGGAATCATGCGCACCGCACAGCAACCTTAGGAAAATATCGCTGTACTAGTATTTGGCTCGGTCACACTCGTGCGCTCGTGCCCATGTACCGCTATGATGTTAAGGTAAGATCTAATATATTAATAGGGGTGGTGTTACCCATTTTAGAAGAAAATATTATACCCATCAGTTTGTACTCTCGGTCAGATAATTATATTTACAACCCAATTTACTTGAATAAATTAAATTCCTATATGATGCAAATTCATTAGATAAAATTAAAGGGTGAATGAGAATTTGAAAATCATTTTAATTTGATTACATAAAATAGGTGTATCAGATTGCATATTAGCCTACAAGTATGAAAAAGTTTGGCTATTTTCTTTTACAAATAATTATCCAACATGGGACATACTATTAAGACACAAAATTCCCTTAAATATCCCCAAAAGAGCAATGAAAAAGCTGGCCATTGATGGAGCATGAATTATATGGATTCGAATATGAAAATTAATATTCATATTAGATCTTAATTTAAATACAATATATTATTTTATATTAATTGTATTTATGTTTAATTTTTTATCGGATCTGTCATATCTAAATACGATCTATAGCTGATTTGATTTGATTAAAAAAAACACATCTATTAAAATAAATTTAACATTACTATTAAGATAATCAAATCACCCAAACCTGTTTTTAATCTAAACATTTATGAATATAAAATCTATACAAAATACCTAAAAACCCAGCCCACAAAATATTTAAAAATCCTCAAAAATATCTAAAATGTATGTGTATACATGTGATGTAGTTTACATATAAAAAGTGTCTAAAATATCTAAAACAGCTGAAGAATGTGCCCCATTAGAGGTGTTCATCAATCATACTTATAATAGTAATAATAATAATAATAATAATAATAATAATAATAAGTTCCTTTGGCAACCAATCAAGATCATTAATTTGGAGTCTTCCACTCTAACTCCCATACTCCGTCTCAATAACCAATAGACCATATCTGGAAAGAAAAATAATTAATAATGAAACAATAGACAAAAAAAGAACCCATCTTCCGACCATTTTTTCCAAAAGAGAAAAATGGAGGAAGAGCAAGAACCAACCTTCCGCATGCATCCTCGAGGGAGGAGAAAGGGCACTTGAAGTCGGGGTGGCAAACACGCCAAGCATCCTATGGCCCATCATCGCCTTGCTCGTCTCCTTCGTCTCCTCTTTCCCTAAACCTCTCTCCGAATCTGCGCCATCTTTCCCTCACAATCCTTGTAATAATATATATTAGGAACTCATTAACACAGTCTAAACTCTTAATTAAGCTGCCACCACTAATTGGCCTTGACCAGAAAATAAACCTGTCATCTTCTTCCCTACCCAAACGTTCTTATTATTTGATCAATATGAGAATCACTGAGGACAAACGGGCGGTTGCTTTTGTGGCTATGATCGCAGGATAAAGACTTGAAAACTGGAACAATAGCGACGTCCAAATACTCCAAATAATGCAAACAAAGAATTGGATTCTATATTTTTACATATGCAAGACCTGTTTGACTCTTGTCCAGAATATGCCTTGCACGCAGAGGGTCGTCGCACATGCCCACTCACCTTCTGGGCAGACCAAACCCTGTGTGATTCCAACACCAGATTAAAAATAAAAGCAAAAATTATCTGACGTCTTAGTACTTCAAATCATCACATAGTCACTCAACTTTTTAAAAGCTTCACTTAACCACCCCTAATATTTAAGAGTTTAAAATAATAAGGTTGACAATTGATAGGTGCCGACCAAGCATATTATTAATTACAACATGGCGTTTGTCATGTCATCCTAAAGCCCAAAAACCCTAACACATCTTCTGTCATTGTAAGGAGGAAGGAGAAGATGAGTTAAGGTTTTCTAGGTTTTAGGATGATGTGCATGCAACTAAACCATGCACGCGTTCATCCACCCCATTACTAACTTTGAGCTCTTTAAAATAGAAATCTAAGGCTAGACATTGGTTCAAGTTGGATATGGCTATGTATGTATCCAAGCCGAAACCAGAAATCCAATTCCATATTTGATCCAAATCTGAAGATTAGATCCATTTCATTTATTATATCCCGATCTGAACTGAATATGCGGCAAAACCCGTATTTAATACGAATTTAACCTAATTGGCTAAAATAATATCAATAATATAGACTTTAATTTAAAAATAGAGAAAATAGTAATAAATATTATTTTTATTATTTTAAAAATATTTTTATAAAAATATCACTATTCGTATAGGATATTGATCATATCACCCTAAATTTATATCTGATCCAAATATTTCGGATATATTATATATTCGAAAAGTCCAAATCTAAATTCTATCCAAATTAAATAGGTCGGATTCAGATTTAATTCACTAATATCAAACATACAAACCACTACCTAGGGCTAAGTGATGATTTGATGTTTTTTTAATTATACGATGGTTATGTGATGATTTGACTTATTTTAAGGAGGTGAAGTAATTTTACTCTAAAAAACAATTAAGACAATCAAAATTGGACAACCAAAAGAACCCGGGAACAAAACAACCATGATTTTGATTTTTTAGTGATCTAGCCAAGGTTAATTACTTTCTTTGTCTTAAGTCATAGATTGAGTAATTGACATGTTATTTTGAGTATAATTTATATGAACGTTTGATTCATAGAAAAATATTGTTGGGTGCATGTCATGCCTATTGGCTTCAAGTTTTCAGCAACTTTATTCCTTCTTTAGTCATGCATGACTTCACATCAAGTGTGCTACCTCATTTGTTAAGGGCTTATGCGATGCAAATACTAAAGTTCGGGGTTACACCAAGGCTCGCTTATCACTAAAATATTGCAATTAGATTAATTACGAAGTATAAAATTTGCACAGAAAAATGGCACAAGTTAAACTTTTTATTGATAATTACTTTGTGGTATAAAGTTTAGAAAGAAACATTCAATTACAAAGATCATTCCTTTACTCCACTGCAATAGGAGGTAAATCAAGAATTCAACTCAACAAGGAACAAGGCAAAATGAGTATGTAACTCAACTAAGTCAGGGCGAGCATGTAGACTCAACCACAACCGATCTAGGTAAGTGCATAGGCTCATCCAGACTAGGCTAGCAAAGGAACAAGATCGAGTCGAGCGAGCACATGGACTCAACCAAACTAGGGCTAGACTAGCCTTGCAAGGGGGTTGGACCAAGCCGAACGAGCACGTGGGCTCAACCAGACTAGGACAAGACTAGGTAGTAAGGGGGCTGAATAGAGTCAAGCGAGTGTATGGTCTCAACCAAACTAGGCTGCCTCTTCGCTTTAACTAGCCTAAAAAATATACCAATAATTTAGTGGACAAAATTTATTTGAGTTTTCTCTCAAATTCTACTAATTTTTAGCCCGACCACTTTGAGAGCCTTCAGTGTGTGTGAAAAATGAAAATGAGTGGCTCTATTAATAGAGAACTTGAGTTATGACTAATTATTGAGAATGCTAAAGAATATTCTTTTATGTTTGGCATCTCTATGTGCAAATCCAACTTTTGGAAAGCTTTTTTGTTATATTTATTAAAAAGTCTCAAATAAATCAAGTTGGTTGGGTTAAATGACAAATCTATAAATAATTAGAAGTTGGTTGTATCTAATGGCACATTTATAAATAATGAGACTTTTCCAATATTGAAATTTGTAAAACTTGTAGGATAAGGATCAGATGAACAAAAACTTCAAAAATGCCGCCAATATTGAAGTCCAGTGACCATATTGAATAGTTTGAATGGTTTTCTTTCAGCTTCAAACATTACCATTGAAATATCTTTCACAAAGTTGATGAATCTTTGACGAAAAAAGTTCGCTGACTCCCAACTCTTTTCAAGTCCATCTGGGACGGCCTTGCTGCATGTTGTGCCCGCAAAGTCAATTCATGTAAAGATCTAATCTTCACAAGGGACTTGAAAGTCGTGCTTTAGTTAGGAAATATAACAAAAGTCTTTTAACAGGCTTAAATCATTTTTATAGCTCACCTTGTTGGTTTGAATTCAGAACATGAAATATTTTTCTTAATTCAATTTAGTCTACTATCATAATTAAAATTAAGACTAAAGATAATTAAAAAACCCCATGAAGATTCACAAAATACACAAATACTAAGATTATTGTTAAATTTGGATCTGGTTATCTATTTCAAAATTATCTTCATTTAAGATATTGTCAGTAATATAATGGCTCTGATGTAACACCCCAAATCCGGTTCACGCTCGTGAACCGAACCGGCATGTTACAGGCCCCGGTTAGGTCGGCTAACCCGAACCTAACTCATACGGATCCAATCTCGGCGTCTTAAGATGTAGATACGACTTGTCATGCATGGATAAATTCATAAAACCCTAACATGATACTACATGGATGACATGCAACCTAAATTTCACACCAATACAATTACAATCAAAATTAGTAAAAATTCTAAAATAGAAGGGACAGAATTTCCCCTAAAAATACAATTAGGGGCCACCCTGTCAAAATCGTATATTTCAAACATATATACGTATAGCAACAATAGCATTCACACATACTTCTAATCTATTATATTCATCATTCTCTGAACTTTGGGTCCTAACCCATCACGCTTCTGCTGCGCTACTCTGATCATTTCACATTCTATCATGTCTCATGCATTTGAACATGTCATTCACAATATAATCACATAATAACACAAATATTAAACATTCAGAAATCTAACATGTGTGTGCACAAGACCTCATTGCTCCTCCGTCCAAGCTGGCTCATCCATCTCGTGCTTATCACCTACATATATATAAGAAAAACGTCAGTAACAAGCGTTACTGGTCCGGAAAATAAAATAACTATAACAAACTGGCTATGAGAGCAAACTCTCATCTGAAAGAAAACATCATACTCCACGTGAACACTCTGAAGGGCACTACTGAGGAGCCACTGGGCTGCAGACCCGGTAGCATCCCGAACTTACTGCTCTGCTGCTGGTACTGTGCTACTCTCAGCACTTCTTTTTCAGTACTTCTCATGAAACTTTATCCTAAGCCCTCTCCGAACCTCCATATCTCTCCTGGCCTTGAGCACGAAGGCCGAGTACTCTCAGGCAGTCGCCTTTAGTACCCTTTGAACCACAAGTCCGGACATGCGCTGTACTAAACAGTACCCGTAAACCTCCACGTTCTCCGGGTGTGAGGAACTCAAACGCGGAGTTGTCAGGATCCCTCGGGAATGGAACAGTCCGCTGGCACTAATCCAGAGCCCGCTTTGACTGTCACGGCATCCTCTGCATGGTACGTGCAGTCGGTTTCTCCATCTCTCGTCTCACTGAAAACTCGATAAAACTATATATATAGGCCTGGGAAGGGATTCATATAATAGGCCCGAAGGCAACTTGTGGTGGATCTTGTTTTCGAAATCATCCTCGAGGGATCTCATCCTCGAGGGGTTATTAATCCGGAAATATTCGATTAAATGGCCCGAGTTAAGTGGGATCCAATAAAACGCCACTTAACCCGCCCTGCAATAATAAAATAAACATACAATGGAAGAGCGTAAAACAAGACGAGTCCTAAACGGACCTGGTAGAAGCTCCAAGCGTGTCATCGCGCCTAGGCGGCGAGCTCCTACTCCGTACCTACACATCAAAACTAAATACTAACGCCCGCTAACTAAATGATGCATCAAACTCAATAACATCACAATCACAATGCAAGCATCCATCAACATAACAATCAGAATAATCATAAAATTAAATAATCCTAACTCATCCTATTCATACTAATTTTATTCGTGTTCTTCTAAGTTACATCGTACTCAGCTTATCATGCTCAGACTCGATCTACCTCATTAGATCACTGATCCTTCATTCACACTTAATCTCATCATGTAACTTATCATTTCATCCCTAATTAGTCATTAATCACATCATACGTACATGCTTACTCACTACTCATATCATCATTATCTAATGAATCAATCATACAATCAATCAACTTACATATAAATCAATCCTAGCATGCTATGCTAACAATCATCATCAATTTTAAATAAATCAATCGGAGGTAATTATACCTCACGTCGTCGGCAATCGGCGACGGCTAGGGTTCCGTCGCGCGTCTCGGAGCTCAAATTCGGCGCTCATCGGCGTCCGAAGCTCGATCGGGCTCCACTGGGTGAGCCCCGCGGAAGATCCGGTGAATTCTGGCGAATTCCAGAAATTCCAATTTTCCGGCGGTTTCCGGCAGCTACTGGCGGTTTTCCGGCGACTTCCGGTGGTTTTCCGGCGACAATCGCCGGCGGCGTCTACTGGTCGGAAAGGGGTCGTGTTGGGTACCCTCGGAACCGGCTCGGCGAGCCCGACTCATCTATGAGGTCGACGCGGCCAATGGAGGTGGCGGCTCGCCGGAAAACGCTAAAACAGAGCCGGCGGCGATGGGTGGCTAGATCCGGCCGGCCAGGGCGGCGATGGCCTCCGTTCCGGTCGGGGAAGGTCGCTGGAGGGCTGAGGGTGCTGAGGCGACCACCTGATCATGGCGGCGATGGTCGCCGGCGGCGCGATCGCCGACGGAACGCAACGCGGCCGCGGCGCTCGGCGTGGCGTTCCGGCGTCGCGGCGGTCCGATGGTGGCCGGACCTGGTCGGGGCGGCAGGGCGACGCCGTGGCCGGGCTGGGCGGCGTCGATCGGCGGCCAGGCGGCGCCGGCCGTGGCGGCGGTGGCGCGCGAACAGGGGCGGCGCGGCGAGGGTTTGGGCGTGGGGGAAGAAAAGTCGGGGTGAAAATGTTGGTGGCAAACTCGTAAATAATACTTGACTCGTCTCCGGCTCGAGTCAAGTATCATAACTAACTCGTATTAAATCCTAAAAAAATTCATAAAAATCGGGAAAAATCCCGTAAAATCAAACAACACCAAAAAAATTATAATGATATGCTCTAGAACTATCAACCCACCCAAACTGCCCGAACGCGTCCTAACGCGGTAAACGGCCTAATACTAATTCTACGATCCACTATATATAAAAATAATAAAAAAATGACTGGCATACTCTCATATATCTGATAACTCATTCTGTTCTGCTGTGTTCATGACGTTATCATCATATACTTGGGTACGCATGACCCTCATAGCTCATACACGCGACTGGCATCGGCTCGGTACACGTGTCCTGAAACTGACTCAACTCGAAAAAAATAACGGTCGACCCGACCGGTTCTGAATATAAAACCCTAACTCGAATCGTGGGTTTTACAACCTTCCCTCCTTATAAAAATTTCGTCCTCGAAATTTTAACTCAAGGAGGTTCTGCTGAAACTAGTTCCTGGAAGTTGGGATACATATCAGTCGTATCCTCTACTGGTTCAACAATCTTATACATCCTCACTGACTATAGTGGTGCCGACGTGGCGAGTCATGCTAGTGATGCTGACCATCTCAAACATTCTGGATTCTATACTTCCTGTGTCTGTTCTGACATTACCATCATCATGCTCTTCTGTTCTGATCCCTACTACTAACTCGGCGGAAAAACCTAGATCACCCCTAAGGGCCTACTGGGTTGGTCAAGCAAATACTCTAGAGTATCGCAAAGTTCTAATCTGGGCTATGTCTGGAAAACTATGCCGAGGGTAAGACCACTTTCTAACATCTACCCATGTCCCTGAACCTCATCTATGTGAAAAGTCCAACTACATATACTCTCGGGAAACTCCATCCTAGGTCATACAACCATCCTAACCTGTGCTATGAGTCTCCTGCTAGGTACAGGCGTATAGGATATTGAGCTACATGGCTCACTGTCGCCAGTCTAGATCCAACTCTCAAGTGTCCCTGTATAAGGAACTGGACCGCTCACGGGGTCCTAGTTGACTTGGTCCTGAGTCAAATATCTCACTCTGTTCTATATGAGAACAAGGATAGCT
Organism: Piper betle; assembly: GCA_033002965.1. Taxonomy (NCBI): domain Eukaryota; kingdom Viridiplantae; phylum Streptophyta; class Magnoliopsida; order Piperales; family Piperaceae; genus Piper; species Piper betle. The sequence goes on along the minus strand of JAURVB010010299.1, from coordinate 39,096 downwards.
GTTATTCTCTACTGCATACTATGGCTCAGGTGACATCTATACAACTACTAACTACTGCTGAAAGGAGGCGAGAACACCTGTACATACACAGCGTGTCTCAAGGAGTATGATAACATACTCTGTATGGGACTATGGAGTCTGCATCTGGTCTGTGGCATGTGCTCTGTGCTATGTGCTCTGGTCAATGTATACTCATCTCAATCCTCTGGATAAACTGATGGTAGAACTAATACAAGGGTGAGTGGGGATCCTCAAGTGAAAACTCTGCTATGTCTGACATCTCTAGGTTATAGGAAGGGAGGCTGAATCTCATGGAAATCTAATCACACTGCTCAAGAACTCTCAATGGGGACATCTCATCCTCACATGTAATATCTGATGCTAGGTAAACGGGGGATCCTGGGACCTGTGGGTTATGGGCCCACATGCTTCTGCTGCACAACTCTTATCTATGGTAAGGTTAAGGTTTCATGCAAATAGTAGGGGAGACAAAATCCCTATGTAACATATTGGGTGGCCAAAACCTTGGTAGGTCTATGGACTTGTCTCTAAGATCATCATGATTTACTATGCCACAGGTGATCAGTCTGTGGAACAGTCAATCAATGACAAATCTCAGAAACGGCTCCTAAGTGGCTCTAGTTTAATCAACTAACAGTAGGCACGTGTTTCTCGATACTGTACTAGTCACGCACTTCTAAACGGGCGGGGTTCAAACGACCCAAAGAACCACTGTCTCCCCTCAAGTCTACGGGGACTCATAATGAGGTTCGACACATGTCTCGTCCGCTCTTCAGTGGTATGTGACCTGCCGTCCCGTACCGATTTGTAGCACTAATCTTGACTCACATGACTACTACTGCTGTGGTAGACTCTCAAGCAAAGCTATCAATGAAGATGAGCATACACTGATATACTCCATCTGGTCCACTCTCATGTTGGGGTGAAATCCTCATTGGAAGATCGATCTGCAAACATCTACCTGTACTGTAAAACCTAATCAGTACCATGAAGGTACCTCTATACTCGGGCAAGGCTCAATCCTATGGTTTAAGGTGAGAACCTAATCGTGCTGGCGAAACACAAGGAAATCAATATCTCTCTGAAAGACCCTTCCTCACTAACCCTCTATCCATGCCCAATATTCTAATACAAGCCTAACCCCTATCGCCTACTGGCCCATCGCTACATGGGTTAAACTGCATGTGTCCATGTACCAACCATCTGATGTATGCATGCTGGTTGTGACCCATGGATGCACGATCATGCAGTCTACACAATCTGATCATTGTGACCGTCCCATCTGGAGGTCACTCTGTCATGTTCCCTGACTCTGTCCATACGCATCCCTATGAGACTGTAACTAACAGTGTCTGATGGGGACATCTTGCAATATTCATCTGAAGGGTATCAGGTCAAAACACTAATTGCAAGAGAGCTGTGAAGTCGGATCCTATGCCATCTCATCCAAATGACTCACTTTTCCTAACTCTTCTCTGTTCTGCTAATTTCCACTGTGGTTATATCTTGTTCCTCAAATTCTGGTCCTACTAAGATCTAACTAATTTAATCGGTCGGCGGATGAGCAATACACGGACGGCGGTAGTGCATATTCGGTCGGCGGTTGTGCACCTCGGTCGGCGGTTGTGCAACTCGGTCGGCGGTTGTGCACCTCAGTCGGTGGTTGTGCACTCGGTCGGCGGTTGTGCACCTCGGTCGGTGGTTGTGCACTCGGTCGGCGGTTGTGCACCTCGGTCGGTGGTTGTGCACTCGGTCGGCGGTTGTGCACTCGGTCGGCGGTTGTGCACTACCTAGATGCCGAAAAATCTAATCCTACTCACATGCGTCGTAAATCTACTACTATCTCTGCCATATCTTGGCTGCTATTAACTCGGTTCAGGTTGTCCAATCATGCGTGTCTGATCCAGAGGGGTTTGGATCATGATGCTGACACATATGATGGTCAACCTATGCTAAACCCCACTCTGATCTCCTGAAATTTAGAGTGGCTGCTTCTATCAGTGTTAACTAGTCCTCACACAGCAATCATTGGTCTGACACCTTATCTCTGGTAGAATCTGGTCAAATAACTAATCTCACAGGCAATGGTAGTCCTGATCTTTTCCTCGTCATATCAAGACCTATGTCGGGCAAAAGGAAGTCAAAACTTCTGCCCATAGGTCATAAACTAGTGGAAGAGGAGGATGCGGTGAAGTGCTAATCAAACTGTCGATCCACCGCACTACTCATCCTCATTCATCACTATCTCCTAGAAGTGGCTCATCTCATGTGCCAACTAACTTGCTAAATCTCTATACTTCAAGCTCCTTATTATTACCCCTTTTCTTTTTAACTCATTCCTATCATGTACACCATGTCCCATGGAAACAGGACTAATGTGGTGACATGCAAGACACTAACATCTGGTCAATCATCTAATTCACTTATGCAATGGACAGAATTAGTGGGTCTCTAAGCCCATCATGACAAGCCTGTCAAATTCCTGCTAACATCTACTGACATCCGAATATGGTATAAGATGAGAACCTTATACCCTTTCTACCTCTACCAGCATTACAACATGCTCTGCTCACATCTAACTTACCAACAATCTGATATCATCCCATAAAATGACCTGTCAACTCAACTAAGGTCAGTTCCACATAATTCTGATCAAGTCTCGAATACACTGCTATCTAAACAACTTATAAAGAAAATCTGCAAGTAAAGAAAATATACGAAAACATACCTGCCAGCTGGACTCGGAGCAGTCTTTGCACACACATCACCTATAAAAGTATCATACATCTTAATCGGCCGAGAGTGGCTCTGATACCAATGTTGTAACACCCCAAATCCGGTTCACGCTCGTGAACCGAACCGGCATGTTACAGGCCCCGGTTAGGTTGGCTAACCCGAACCTAACTCATACGGATCCAATCTCGGCGTCTTAAGATGTAGATACGACTTGTCATGCATGGATAAATTCATAAAACCCTAACATGATACTACATGGATGACATGCAACCTAAATTTCACACCAAACAATTACAATCAAAATTAGTAAAAATTCTAAAATAGAAGGGACAGAATTTCCCCTAAAAATACAATTAGGGGCCACCCTGTCAAAATCGTATATTTCAAACATATATACGTATAGCAACAATAGCATTCACACGTACTTCTAATCTATTATATTCATCATTCTCTGAACTTTGGGTCCTAACCCATCACGCTTCCGCTGCGCTACTCTGATCATTTCACATTCTATCATGTCTCATGCATTTGAACATGTCATTCACAATATAATCACATAATAACACAAATTTAAACATTCAGAAATCTAACATGTGTGTGCACAAGACCTCATTGCTCCTCCGTCCAAGCTGGCTCATCCATCTCGTGCTTATCACCTACATATATATAAGAAAAACGTCAGTAACAAGCGTTACTGGTCCGGAAAATAAAATAACTATAACAAACTGGCTATGAGAGCAAACTCTCATCTGAAAGAAAACATCATACTCCACGTGAACACTCTGAAGGGCACTACTGAGGAGCCACTGGGCTGCAGACCCGGTAGCATCCCGAACTTACTGCTCTGCTGCTGGTACTGTGCTACTCTCAGCACTTCTTTTTCAGTACTTCTCATGAAACTTTATCCTAAGCCCTCTCCGAACCTCCATATCTCTCCTGGCCTTGAGCACGAAGGCCGAGTACTCTCAGGCAGTCGCCTTTAGTACCCTTTGAACCACAAGTCCGGACATGCGCTGTACTAAACAGTACCCGTAAACCTCCACGTTCTCCGGGTGTGAGGAACTCAAACGCGGAGTTGTCAGGATCCCTCGGGAATGGAACAGTCCGCTGGCACTAATCCAGAGCCCGCTTTGACTGTCACGGCATCCTCTGCATGGTACGTGCAGTCGGTTTCTCCATCTCTCGTCTCACTGAAAACTCGATAAAACTATATATATAGGCCTGGGAAGGGATTCATATAATAGGCCCGAAGGCAACTTGTGGTGGATCTTGTTTTCGAAATCATCCTCGAGGGATCTCATCCTCGAGGGGTTATTAATCCGGAAATATTCGATTAAATGGCCCGAGTTAAGTGGGATCCAATAAAACGCCACTTAACCCGCCCTGCAATAATAAAATAAACATACAATGGAAGAGCGTAAAACAAGACGAGTCCTAAACGGACCTGGTAGAAGCTCCAAGCGTGTCATCGCGCCTAGGCGGCGAGCTCCTACTCCGTACCTACACATCAAAACTAAATACTAACGCCCGCTAACTAAATGATGCATCAAACTCAATAACATCACAATCACAATGCAATCATCCATCAACATAACAATCAGAATAATCATAAAATTAAATAATCCTAACTCATCCTATTCATACCAATTTTATTATGTTTTTCTAAGTTACGTCCTGACTCACTTATCATGCTCAGACTCGATCTACCTCATTAGATTGCTGAACCTTCATTCACACTTAATCTCATCATGTAACTTATCATTTCATCCCTAATTAGTCATTAATCACATCATACACGATTATCATGCTCAACTCGATCTACCTCATTAGATCACTCCCTATTCATTCTCAATTAATTGCATCATGCAATCATCACTACACTCATACTCATACGTTTATCATGACAATTATTCAATTCTAGCATGTTACACTAACAATCATAATCAATTTTAAAGAAATCAATCGGAGGTAATTATACCTCACGTCGTCGGCAATCGGCGACGGCTAGGGTTCCGTCGCGCGTCTCGGAGCTCGAATTCGGCGCTCCTCGGCGTCCGAAGCTCGATCGGGCTCCTTTGGGTGAGCCCCGCGGAAGATCCGGTGAATTCCGGCAAATTCCAAAAATTCCAATTTTTCCGGCAGTTTTCCGGCGACTTCCGGTGGTTTTCCGGCGACAATCGCCGGCGGCGTCTACTGGTCGGAAAGGGGTCGTGTTGGGTACCCTCGGAACCGGCTCGGCGACCCCGACTCATCTATGACCTCGAGCGTGGCCATTGGAGGCGGCGGCTCGCCGGAAAACAGCAAAACAGAGCCGGCGGCAATGGGACGCTAGATCCGGCCGGCCACGGTGGCGACGGCCTCCGTTCCAGTCGGGGAAGGTAGCTGGAAGGCTGAGGGTGCTGAGGCGACCGACCGATCGCGGCGGCGCTGGTCGCCGGCGGCGGGATTGGCGACGGAAACGCAACGCGGCCGCGGCGTCGCGGCGTGGTTTCCCGCGTCGCGGCGGTCCGATGGGGGCCGGACCTGGTCGGGGCGGCAGGGCGACGCCGTGGCCGGGCTGGGCGGCGTCGATCGGCGGCCAGGCGGCGCCGGCCGTGGCGGCGGTGGCGCGCGAACAGGGGCGGCGCGGCGAGGGTTTGGGCGTGGGGGAGAAAAGTCGGGGTGAAAATGGGTGGCAAACTCGTAAATAATACTTGACTCGTCTCCTGCTCGAGTCAGGTATCATAACTAACTCGTATTAAATCCTAAAAAAATTCATAAAAATCGGGAAAAATCCCGTAAAATCAAACAACACCAAAAAAATTATAATGATATGCTCTAGAACTATCAACCCACCCAAAATGCCCGGACGCGTCCTAACGCGGTAAACGGCCTAAAACTAATTCTACGATCCACTATATATAAAAATAAAAAAAAATGACTGGCATACTCTCATATATCTGATAACTCATTCTGTTCTGCTGTGTTCATGACGTTATCATCATATACTTGGGTACGCATGACCCTCATAGCTCATACACGCGACTGGCATCGGCTCGGTACACGTGTCCTGAAACTGACTCAACTCGAGAAAAATAACGGTCGACCCGACCGGTTCTGAATATAAAACCCTAACTCGAATCGTGGGTTTTACATTTGAGATCTATGAGTTAGATTAAAAATGAGGGGGAGGGGAGGGGTACGAGGATAGAGTGGCTATAACTTATAAAATCAATTGATTGGATTGAGGGTAGGGGTTTCAACACTTGGGCAATTGTGAGGTTGGCATTTGTACACGTGAGCAAAGTTTAAAAACTCTGACTCAGATTCGGCACGCCATGAAGTGGAGTCGAGTACTCATAGTGGACTCTATGCTGACTCAGAGATAATTCTATTAAATATTCAATTAGGTAACTAAAAATTATATATATTTATTATATTATTCTTTTGACATTTAAAATGGGTAAATATATGATTTGAATAAGTTAAAATTGTAAATTTCACTAATTTAAAATAAAAATAATATATTTTGATGATTTTTTTCACTTGACTTGAGAAGTCAATTATAAAATTAGTCATTATTGAATCATTTAAAGAGTTCGACTCGACAAGCTATAAAAACAAGTTGGCTGGAGGACTTTTGAAGTCAAAAAGAGTTTTGAAACTATGCGTGTGAGTCGCAAGGCGAGAGAGGTTGTGTGTGCACAAGGTGGTTGGCTTAAAAAATAAAAAATGTCTTTATTTAATTTTTAATCAAAATACTTAGTGAATCCTATGTTATTTTAATAAAAATGACAACTTTTAAACTATATTGTTCAAGATTCTTAGGGTTTGGCATGACGTAATTATATTAAAAAGTGTGGAAAAAAATAACTTAAATAAATATATACTAACTTTGTCGAGCTTGTTTTATAGTGAAAAGTACTTTTTTTATTTAAAAAGCACTTTATTTATTTTTATTGATGGTACAACTTTAATAAAAAAGGAGTATAAAAATAATAACATTATGGGAGGACCGTACTTTTGAATCATAAACTTTATTAAAAGATTCAAATCAACTAAATTTTGTATTAAATACAAACAAATACGCACATCACTGTTTTTATATCAAAGAATTGTTTTTGGATCCAAGCGTATTATGCTGGAGTATTTCTATGTTTTTATACTATATAAAGTATTTCTATGTTGTACTTAGTCAATTATGTCCTTTATAATTTTAAAATTGTACACCTTTTTAAATAAAAAGTATATTAGGATATTATTGATAAATGAATACAACTTAACAACAATGATATCAAATTTTAGCAAATTAAGGTGATGATATATATGCGCGCTATCTATTAAATTACAATTATTAAACTCTTTATCACCTTCTACTTTATTATATTAATGTAAAGGATACCACAGATAAATAATTCCTAAATAGATTTCAATTAGTTTAAGCTACATTTTGTAAATTTCTTATATTAAAGCACTAAAGCAATGAATTTTTTTCGCTATTATTATATTTTAGTCTTTTTGTATCATAGTTAATTTTAGACCCACAATAATTGTAAAGCTCATAACAGTTATTTAATTTAAAATTATTAGTACTATTTATTATTGAGAAAATATTGGAGTATAATTCGAACAAATTTAAGAATTCTAAAAAAAATGGTAAGGTTTAGTGTATTAGTAATCATAACACCAAAATAAAGTATTTTAGTCAATAATATGTACTTAATTTTGGATTTTTACTTAGTTTAAGATTTTAAATCTATTATTTTAAAATTTTTATCAAAATTTAAAGTTTTAAAATAATAAACTCTATTTAATTACTAATCACGTTGATTTTTTTACTTGTTAATGTCTACTTTATTAAGATTATTAATTATTTTTAGCATAAAATAAAAATTATGTTGAATATTTGTATAAAACTATTGTCTTCTAAAATGGATATTTTTGCTAAAGACAAATAGATATCCATTATTTTTATTTAAAATAATAATTAATGATATTTTTTCAGAATTAATTTTGTCCTTTATTAAGATATATTTAATAAATTTTAAATATATGGCATCGTGCGAGACTTTGACTAATATTAATTTAAGTGGATTTTAACCAGTTAAAAATACTTATAATGAATATTTTATAAATTATTTTTTGAATATTCTAATAACTAATAACAAATCAAAACTTTTATTTATATGAACAAGTAGTCATTTGGAAAAAAACAAACAAGTCAAATAATAATCAATACTTAATAATAATAATAATGATACCACATCGGATCTTAAAAGTGTATAACATAAAAAACGGGGCCCACACTTCCACGCTTTAAATACCCCCCGAACTCCCCTACGACGCAATCTTCATTCTTCCCCGGTGGCGATTGCGGGGTTGGGAGGGCGTGGGTGCCGCCGCCGAATTTCGCGCTGGTGGACAAGGGGGTCTACCGCTCGGGGTACCCGGCCGAGGAGAACTTCGATTTTCTCGAGAGCTTGGAACTCCGATCCGTCGTGTGAGATTTCTTCTTGGGCCTTTTCTTGGTTTCCGTTTTTGGTGTTTGGGTGTTTGTGGTTTTTGCTTGGTTTCTTGGGGAGGAGATTGGTGTCGGCGACGTTGTTTTAAGTTTGATATGATCATATTCTTTGTTGGTTTTTTTCTTTTGGTGTAGGGTGTAGAACTAGAACGTTGCTTCGCCGGTTGTTTAGATTGTGTTTGTGAATATTCTTCTTAATTAGTCGTGTGTTCGATAATATGTTTGGTTGATCGATGATAAATTTGGGAAAAGAAACCAACTTTGGACTTAAATTTTGGAGGCTTTGAGAATTTTGGACTTTTTGGATGATAGATTGCTTTGATTTAAGTAAGCAGCTTTAAAAAAGCATATGGCTTTTGGATGATTGCTTTGGTGTTTAAAAAGAACCCTTTTTTTCAATACTTATGCTCATGATTCTTGAAGCGGGTAGGAAGATGCAAGAACTTTTCTTTATCGCTGGCACGCGTAATGGAATTGGGTGAAATATTTGAGTCAACTGTTTTTGTTGGAAAAAGCTGTATTCTTTAGTGAAACATTAACATGCCTTTTTTTCGCAATTTTTATCTATACGTGTGATTATCTTACCAGATTCATTTGAGTCTAATTGAAGTCTCGCGAATCAGGCTCTTCGAGTTTGCAATTGAAGGCTCAAAGGTACTCGCCTGTTGCTTCTCTTCTTGTAGTTGGATTTTTTGAACAATAGTAAAAGTTTTGTTAAATTTATCACCTTGTGATTATACCTCCTGATGGACTAGGAAACGCATATTATGTCACTTGATCATTGTGATTTTGAAATAATGTAGGAACTAAAGAAAAAACATTTTATTCATGATAATTAATAGTGACGATTTAGGTGAATTAGATACTTCATTTATAAAAATTGTTTAACTATACGATTCAGAGTAATAGATAATAAATAGTATAAATCATTAATATGGCAAATGGCCAAACTGTAATTTGATGCAATGTAAATGCAATTTATATGTAAAATCTGTGGAAATTTGATTGTTAATTTTGGAAAATCATTAATATGCCTTTTCAAATGCTAAATGTAACATGTTTTTTATGTCTAGTAACCTAACATTGCGAAGAAATTAACAGGATGCTTTCAAAACGATACCTGTAGATGGTATTTTGGGTGCCTTGCAAGTCTTATTGGGTAAGTTCAAATTCCTTTAAACGAATGTCTTGTTACAAAACCATTATAATACAGTTTCTCAGAAGTGTCATCTTTTATTTTTTTATGACAGATATTAGAAATCATCCAGTTCTCATCCGTGGGAAAGTATCTTTTTCTTTTCAGTCCTTTTCAAATGTTTCTCTTTTCCATACATAAATTGTTATTAGGTTTGACGTTTACCTCAATTACTTTATACATGAAATGCAGTATACATGAAATGCAGCATCGGACAGGCAGCCTTGTTGGGTGCTTACAAAACTACAGAATTAGTGCTTGTCATCAGTAATCGAAGAGTACCAGCACTTTGCTACCGCTAAATCGAGGGTGACCGACATGCGGTTCATCAAGGTCTTCGACATCTACCGTTAGTCAGAACGAGTGCTTGATGATCTATGGTAGAATTTTTCATCCCCAATTCACATCCCGAGCGGCGTGTTTCTCTCTTGGAAACATTCAGCCTTGTACAAGTACGTAACAATACCACACAAACAGTGGCACATGAAACCTCACCAAGTAACACCGATACCCCGGTACCGATATCACACCCAACTACCTTTGCTCGTAATATCGGGTTATCAGTTATCAATAATTCAGTACAGACCAATCAAACACACTTAATAAATATAATCACGCGAAAGTTGTGAAGCATCCAATGCTTAAACCAAATCCCCACTTGGTTCTACAAGATTTTGAGGAATCCAACCTTGGATCTAATTGGTACCATGCAACAACAACACAAATGACAACACTAGGGAATTACCGGACTTTGGCCTCGACCTTAATTTTATTAATTAGAAGCCAAAGGATAAAAGTAATCAATCTACCCTTACGGCTAGTATTTTAGTTTAGGAGGTTGTGAGAACAAGAGTAACCCCCCCCCCCCGGCCCCTGCCTCATATTAAGTCTTCACAATCACAACCCTACAGTTTTAGCTAGAAAAACAAAGACGTTGTGGAATGGGAAACTTTGTACCTTAATCTCGGTAGACGTTAACTACTTTGGTAGCCCGCATGAATTTCTAGTCCCTACTCTCGAAGAACTGGCTGCAATAACTTCACGTTCTTCTTGGTTTGACCCTAACCCCTATTTGGCCACCCAAAACCTCCTCTCGGCGCGTCCAGTAAATTGTTCGCTCTAAATACTGACATTCTTAGTACAACAAGGAATCTGCTATATTGATTGCTCCAAATACCAAAACTCCTAGTAGTGCCGGGAATTATAACACTGCTCGGTAACCTCGACCCAAATACCATGTTTTCGCTATTTTGCTTGGTCACGCCCATGCACTTGCGTTTCGCTATTCTACTCGGTCATGCTCCTGTGCCCACGCACTCGCATTCTCTGCTATTCTACTCAGTATTTCTATCGGTATGCTTGGTCCTCAACTTCGCTTTGCCGATGTGTGCGCTTGTAGCTGCTTGGTCCGGTGTTCAGTCATCACACCCCACGAACTCGCTACCTGGAACCTTTCACACCTCTGAGGTTTCCTCTATGCCGATATGTAACGACATGCTCGGTACTCCATTATTGATTATTTTACCGCTTAACCGTTCGCTATTGGTATCTCGCTCGACATGCTCCATGCACCAACTAGAACACAAATCCACTTTGCTCAGTTGTTTCTACCATTTGGATAGCACTGGCTATCTGTTAAGAACACGGGATCACTAGGAACAACTGTCAAAATCTAGCCCTGCCTCGTCCCTAGGACTAGACTTGTAACAATCCTCCCCCACCAATGAGACCTGATGTCCTCATCGTAGGATTAAGTCGTCCCTTGTACTTCTTAATCCTCGTCTCCAATTGCCACAAGTCCCTCTCTCGTTCCCGACTAGCCTCACTCCTCGGTTCCTCTTTCTATTTAATAAGATACTCTATCCCCACCTTTGAAGTACCTTGCCTATGCTCCAAAATCTTCCCCAACTTCTTCTCAAATTGCTGCCAGATGGTAGGTAGAGCTTTGTTAGGATGAGATCTCCTTCGATTTACCAGATTCTCATGGAAAGACTTGAGAAAGCTAACTTGGAAAGTTGGGTGAAGCTTTTGTACCTCTCGGGAAGCTTTAACCTGTAAGCCACACTCCCGATTACCTTCTCCACCTCAACAGGACTGTCATACCTTTGCACCAATACTCGATGCACCTCAGGATGTCTGATTTTCTTCTAAATTTGTAGCGTGAGCTTTAGCATTACTTTGTCCCCCACATTGAATGACAATGCCTTCGAGTTAGCATATCGTTTCATTCAGCTTGTTGCCTTGGTCAGTGAATCCACTGCATCCTCGTACAAGTCTTGTCGATCTCTGGCAAATTTGTATGCAGCTGGACACTTCACTCCACCTCCTTGTAGAGCAATCTCCAGTGGTGTAAGAGGTTGGTAGCCTGTCGCAACTTCAAAAGGACTAAGCCCCGTAGCTGACGAACGGTAAAGATTATAGCAAAACTGTGCCGCATCAAGAAGCTCCAACCGGTTCCTCTAGCTAGTTGTGATATTGCAGCTTTTAACTCTTTAAAAGCTATTTGGCATGGCACCGACCACGTCCATGACTTGTCCTTCCTCAACAAGTTAGTCAGTGGCAACACTACATGGTTGTACCCATGTATGAACTTTTGGTAGTAGTTGGCCAAACCTAATAAGCTCCTCAACTCTGCCACCCTCGTCGGCTCTGGCCACTCAACCTTTGCCTTGGATTCCTCCATTCGCACCTCTTATTCACCAATTCGGTGGCCTAGGGATCCTCTAGCGCAATCTGGACTTGCCAACACCCCGATATCAAGTCCAGCTTAGTGAACACCCTTGCTCGACTAAGTCTGTCAAATAAATCAACTATCAAAGGAACATGGTACTTGTACTTGATGGTTACTTTATTCAATCCCCGATAGTCAATACACAGTCGAAGTGACCCAGCTGTCTTCCTCTGGAATAGAATAGGCACCCCATATGGTGCGGTCGACGACCAAATTTTTCTCAAATCTGGCAACTCTCGTAGTTGGGTCTTCAACTCTGTGAGTTCTTTAGGCAACATCTTGTATGGTGCCTTCGCTAGTGTCCTTGCTCCCGGCACCAACTTGATCCGGTGTTCGATCAATCTCTTGGGAGGCAACCTATTTGGCAATTCGATAGGCATCACATCAGAGTACTCCTCCAGCAATCCCACCATCGATTCTGGCACATCCACCACACTTTTCGGTTGGATCTCCACCATCACAACAAGATAAGTTAAGGCCCCTTTATTGTACCCTCAAGCAACTTGCATTGCCGACGGCTATTCCCTATTGACGAGTGGGGTCCTCAACCCTCGAAGGCCATGAACAAAGCTTGCACCTGCCTTGTCCATGATCAATTTACCTCCAAGCTATGGAAACACTCCCACATAGGCAGTCCTCATGAAGGCATTCCCAAGTATTAGGTTGAAATCATCCATCTCGATGACCATCAAATCCACTCGACCTTTATACTCCAACTCAGCAAATTCTCAACCTGTCATGCCTGTGAGTAAACCGCCTTCATCTTGCTAGTGTTGATCCCGGTCTTTGTCTTAGCTCCAATGCCATCCCCTTGGAGACAAAACTGTGTGTAGCACTAGTGTCTATCAGGGATAAAACCTTCCTCCTATTCACCACAATCGAAAAATACATCAAGTCAGCTCTTATGGAAGTTGTCTGTCTAGCTCTCAATACCCCAAGTACCTAAAGGGTAGATGCTCGAGCAGGAGGCCCGTCCTCTTGTTCTTCGTCTACATCAACCATCAGGGCACTAACCTTGGTCTTCGTCGGGCACTCTCTAGCCCAATGTGGACCATTGCATAGAAAGCACCTGTATTTCCTCACTTCCGACACTCAATACTTGCTACTTAACCTGAAGTCTGGCTTCTTTTTCTTTCGCCGGAACGGTTTCTCCTTCCCATCCCGTCGGTTGTCTCGACCTCCAGTGGTCTTCTTGCGAAGGTATTATCTTTTACACCCATTCTTGGCTGTAAGTCCACTAAGGCGCTGGCTACCACCAAGGTTGCGGGTAAATCACTCACCCTCTGCCTCTTCAATTCCAATTGTGCCCATGGTTGTAAACCAGTAATAAAGTTAAACAACTTATCATCCTCGAACATGTTCTTGATGTCCAATATGCAAGAATTGAACTCCTTGACATATTCTCTCATGGTTCGAATGCGTCTCAACTTTTTTAGTCAATATCTTGCCACCCATGTATTGTTGGTCGGCAAGAATTGCTCCTGACGTTCCCGTTTCAAAGACTCCCAAGTCTCCATATGGGGGCAGCCAACACTCTTATCCTCCTCGGTGCGAGTTATGTACCATAACTTGGCATCCCCCATCATAAACATGCTTACCATAGAAACCTGCCTCTCTTTGGGTATCTTCATAGCCACGAAGTACTCTTGTATATCCCAAATGAAGTTCTCTAAGTCCTTGGTCGACCTCCCCCCTCAAACTTCTTTGTCTTTGGCATCTTGAGCCTTCTTAGAATAGAGTTATCTTTCGTTGCACGGTCAACACCAATGTGTTGAGGGTGCATTAGGACCACCTGCTTCAACCATGCCACATCCGCATGCAAAGCTTCCACCATAGCCCGGAGACCGCCTAGCATCTATGCTATCTCTCCCTGTGCAGTACTGGGCTTAGGTCTGTCGCGAACCCAAGAGTTCAAGACAACAACCCTCTATCAAGGACTGCAGTTGGTCGAAGATGGTGTGTATGTCTCCACTATTGATAGGCCCTCCTAACAACACTTCTAGTCGTGCCAACCTCTCTATGAAAGATTCGATAAATTGTGTGCCCATCGCTCAATTGGTTTATCGGTAGATTGTGGAGGTTCCTCCTGGCATTGTTGAAGCAAGTAGTCGTGATGGAGCCTTAACACGTTGGTGTTGACCTGCAACAGAAGATAGTTCTATTCTAGGAAGGCTCAAGGTGCCAGAGCCATTGAAGTTTGAGGGGGTAGGTCAGCCAAGGACATAGAAAATTTCATCTGGGTTATACAAGAGTACTTCGTTGCTGAAAAGATACCTGAAGAGAGTCAGGTTTCTATTGCCAGCATGTTTATGATGGGGGATGCCAAGTTATGGTGCAGAACTCGCACCGAGGAGGATGATAGTGCTAGCTGACTCTGTATAAAGACTTGGGAGTCCTTGAAACGACAACTTTGGGAGCATTTTTGCCGACCAACACTACCTCGGTAATAAGAGATCGACCGAAAAAGTTGAGACAGATCGAAACCGTGAGAGAGTATGTCAAGGAGTTCAGTTCTTTCATGCTGGACATTAAGAACATGTTCGAAGATGATAAGTTATTTAACTTTATTACCGGTGTGCAGTTGTGGGCGAAATTGGAATTGAAGAGGCAGAAAGTGCTTGATCTAATTGCAGCTTTGGTGGCAGTGATGCCTTGGTGGACTTACAACTGAGAATGGGAATAAAGATGATACCTTAAGCAAGACGACCATTGGAGGCCGAGACAGCCTAGGGGATGGCAAGGAGAAGTTGTTCCGGCCATAGAAGAGGGACACACTGCGTGGCATATTTCAGTCCTTGGAATACCATCCTATCAATCAACACGCAACAGAGACACTGCTACAAACAGCAGCATGAAGCAACCCCCTTGTGTCTGGACAATGCCGCTGCAAATAGCGACATACAGATACTGCTTAGGATAGCGACATGAGACTTCCCACTCATTCCTGCAAAAACAGCACAACACCGATCACAATTACTGGCACTCAATTGCCCAGCGCTCGGTATTGCTGATCGATTACCAGTAAATAATTCACAACCAATCAACATGCAGTAAATATAAACCTCGCCAAGCAGTAGTATGTAGCGACTATGATCGATCGCCCTATATCAATCCCCAAGCACCGATCTTGCTGGTCAGTATTGCAGCCCTGTCCCAGAATAGCAAGATAGGCTACCAGTAACAGAAAATCAGACGCTGACACCACAATTATGGGACCCTTATCCAACCTTGAATCAATTATTAGAAAACAAGGAAACAAGCAATCATCTACCCTAATCGTTTGACACCATGGACATGCAAACCCCACGGTGCTTGACTCTTCCCCTGAAGAGCAGCAAGAACTAAAGCACCCCGCTCACAAGAGGTCCTCACAATCACAACCCCAAGTTGTCGCCTACGATCAATTTGTTTACATGCAAAGATGCTTAGCCAGTAGTTGCAAATGGGTTGTAGAAGAACTAAAGTTGTACCTCAATCCTTTAGCGAGCGTCGACCACCAAATGTAGTGGCCACTCGTGAAGATCCAAATCCCGGAACTGGTCTGTAACACTTTACGTTGTTCCCTTGCTAATGAGGTTTCTCTCCACACCACAAGAAAGATACAAACTTTGCACTAGAACAATTCCAGTATTCTTCCTTTTTCTTGTAGTCTGCCTTCTCCTTATGTAGAGAAGCCTCACGTGTAAACCCTAGACTTCGGGTAAACCAATATTTTGTTGCTAATCTTTTCTCCAAAAGATTGTCCCAAGATCTGCTCACGTCATTGTGTTTACAACCACAATTCTGGTTGGATTCATCCAAGTTTATCCCTTGGAGACAGTTGCAAATCCATTGCTCGTGCATGAGGATAAGATACTGCAATCTCCGAAGATACCATATCTTATCGACAGTAAACCTCAACTCAGACTTTTGTCTAAACCATAAGTCATTGGTCTCATGCCCTGGCTCGTGCTTGCATAGCAGAACAACCTCAGAATCCATCCACAGTCGCCACCGCAAAAGTTGGAGTGTGCCTTTGCTGGATTTCGTGTATCGCTCCAAATGCCGGCACACGTGATCGCTCGATCTTGCTACCGCTCCAAATATTGGCATGCTGCTATTTGGTTCGATATACCCCTGCGCGCAGCACCACAACCGCTCGTTGCTCGCGCCCGCCACTGAACACGCCTCACACTCGTGCCAACACCCGGTACTGGTATTTGGCTCGGTACCGCTGTGCTACTTGGCATGCTGCTCGGCCCACTGCTCGGCACACTGCTCGTACACTGTTCGGTACTCTACTTGATCCATTGATTGGTAAAATGATCAGCACTACTTGGTACTCTCGGTTGCCCACAACCTCGCTCTGTCGACGCATATGCCAAGATGCCCATCACGCTTGGTCGCAATGCTTGGTCACCAGCACTTGACTAGCGCCATCTTGAGGTTTCATTGTCGCTCAAGCACAGGCACTTAGTTTGTCTGCCCTACAACTATAACACGTGTTAACCTCGGTCAGCTATTTGACCACTCGAATAGCCCCTGCTACTCGTCTTGGACCCAGTTGTGCCTGGGAACAACTACCCAATCCCAGCACCTGGTACATCCATGGACTAAGGTAGGAACAGCTCTCCCGCACCAATGAGATCCGATGTGCTCATCGGAGGGTTAAGTCCTCCCTGGTACATCCTGATCTGCCGCTCAAACTGCCACAAGTCCCTCTGTCGCTCCCAACTAGCTTCACTCCTCGGTTCCCCTCTCCATTTGATAAGATACTCCGTCCTAGTGTTTGGTGCACCTTGCCTATGCCCCAAAATCTTCCCCACATTTTTTTCAAATTGTCGCCAGACAGTAGCTAGAGCTCTCCTTGGACGAGCTCTCCTTGGATTGACCAAATCCTCATGGAATGGCTTGATAAAGCTAACATGGAACACAAGATGGATTTGATATCTCTCAGGAAGCTTCAGCCTGTAAGCCAAGCCCCCGATCACCTTCTCCACCTCGAGAGGACCATCATACCGCTGCACCAAACCCCGATACACCTCGGTACTCCTGATTTTCTTCCAAATCTGTGGCGTGAGCTTCAGCATTACCTTGTTCCCTACACTGAATGACACCGGCCTTCTTCTCGAGTCGACATACTTCTCATTCGGCGTGTTGCCTTGGCTAATAAATCCAGCGCGTCCTCATACAGCCTCTACCTACACCTACGAGACCGTGGAGTTGGATTTCGATGGACTTTGTGTCCGAGACTGGATGAGAAGGAAATGCTCACAGTGTACACTGTCTTCGACTGTGGCAGGTTTACTTGCTAGGATCTAAGTTTGTGGTGATTACAGATAATGTCGCTAACACTTTCTTCAAGACCCGGTATAAATTATCGTCGAGACAAGCAAGGTGGTAGGAATTTCTGGCCAAGTACGACTTTGAGTGGTTGCACCTGCAGGGGAAGACTAATCAGGTGACAGATGCCCTGAGCCGAAAGAATACGCAAGTGGTGGCCGCTATGTCAGAGGTTGAGACACAGTTACTGGGGCAGGTATGGGAGTTAGCAAGGGTGGATCTAGAATACAGGAAGCTGGTTGACAGAATCAGTGCGGGACTGGTTCGGAAATATTGGCTAGATGATGGTGTGGTCTATGCTCGTGGGGGTCAGCTTTATATCCCTACAGGTAGGCTATGACGAAAGCTGATGGAGGAGGCCCACGACACCCAGTGGGCAAGGCATCCTGGACGGGATAGGATGTACGCTCTAATGACCATGGTGTAATATTGGCTAGGGATGAAGGCTGATATAGAGGCTGTCGTGAGGTCTTGTCTGGTGTGCCAACAAGACAAGGTGGAGAGACAATTGCAGGCAGGCTTGCTATAGCCTCTACCTACACCTACGAGACCGTAGAGTTTGGTTTCGATGGATTTTGTGTCCGGGTTCCCCAAGGTTAGGGGATGTCGTTAGTGATGGTTGTAGTTGATCGATTTTCCAAATACGCCCTAGTTACAGTAGCTCCACATGGATGCTTAGCTGAGAAAGTTGCTGAACTGTTCTTTAAGAACGTGGTCAAGTACTTTGGAGTACTGACAGATATTGTGAGTGATCGAGGCACCAGATTCATAGACAAATTCTCGACGGGTTTGTTCGGGTTACTAGGAGTAAGCTGAACTTTTCTACAGCCAATCACCTTCAGTCTGACGGACAGACTGAGAGGACGAATGCTCTACTCGAAGAGTACTTGAGGCATTTCGTCTCAGCCAGTCAGGGGAACTGGTTGGAGCTTCTTGACACGGAGTTGTTTTGTTATAATCTGCATCGTTCTTTAGCAATGGGGCCAAGTCCTTTCGAGGTTGCAACAGGCTACCAGCCTCTTTCACCATTGGAGGTAGCTTTGTAGGGGTGCAGAGCGAAGTGTCCAGCTGCATACAGGTTTGCTAGGGATAGGCAAGAGCTATATGAGGACACAGTGGATTCATTAGCCAAGGTAACACGCCGAATGAAGAAGTATGATGACTCGAGAAGAAGGCCGGTGTCATTTAGTGTAGGGGACAAGGTAATACTGAAGCTCATGCCACAAATTTGGAAGAAGATCAAGTGTTCCGAAGTGCATCAGCGTTTGGTGCAGTGGTATAATGGTCCTTTCGAGGTGGAGAAGGGGATTGGGAGCATGGCTTATAGGCTAAAGCTTTCGGAGAGATATCAAATCCATCTTGTGTTCCATGTTAGTTTTCTCAAGCCATTCCTTGAGGATTTGGTCAATCCAAGGAGAGCTCCACCTACTGTCTGGCGACAATTTGTGAAAAAGGTGGGGAACATTTTGGGGCATAGGCAATGTGCACAAAAACCGGGATGGAGTATCTTATCAAATGGAGAGGGGAGCCGACGAGTGAAGCTAGTTGGGAGTGAGAGAGGGACTTGTGGCAGTTTGACCGGTAGATCAGGAACTACCGGGGAGAACTTAACCCTCTAATGAGGACATCGGATCTCATTGGTCCTGTTACAGCCTTAGTCCATGAACGTAGCGGGTGCTGGGATTCAGTAGTTGTTCCCAAGCACATCTGGGTGCAAGACGAGTAGCAGGGGCTATTCGAGTGGTGAAACAGCTGATCGAGGTTAACACATGTTATAGTTGTAGGGCAAACAAACTAAGTGGTTGTGCTCAAGCAACAAGGAAACCTCAAGATGGCGCTAGTCGGGTGCTGGTGATCGAGCATCGACGACCAAGCGTTATGGGCGGGTCGGCATATGCATCAGCGGAGTGAGGCTGTGGGCAACCATGTGTACCAAGTAGTGTTGATCATTTTATCGAGCAATGGAATGAGCAGAGTACAGAGCAGTGTGCGAGCAATGTGCCGAGCAGTGGGCTGAGTAGCGTGTCGAACAACACAACGGTACTGAGCCAAATACCGGTACCGGGTGTCGGCACGACCGGAGTCGTGTTCTGTAGCGGGTGCGAGCGACGAGTTGCTGTGGTGCCAAGCGTAGGGGCATACCAAGCCAAATAGCGGCATGCTGGTATTTGGAGGGATAGCGTGTACTGGTATTTGGTGCGGTACATGATATCCAGCATAGGCACACTTCGACTTTTGCAGTGGCGACTTTGGATGGATTCTGAGGTTGTTTTGCTATGCGAGCACGAGCCAAGGTCGAGCCAAGGGGTGAGACGCGATGACTTATGGTTTAGCCAAAAGTCTGAGTTGAGGTTTATTGCCGATAAGACACAACATCTTGGGAGATTGGAGTATCTTATCCTCATGCGCGAGCAATGGGTTTGCAACGGTCTCCAAGGGATAAACTTGGATGACTCCAACTAGAATTGTGGCTGTAAACACAATGATGTGGGCAGATCTTGGGACAATCTTTTGGAGAAAAGATTAGGAGCAAGATATTGGTTTATCCAGAGTCTAGGGTTTACACGTAAGGCTTCTCTACATGAGGAGAAGGCCGACTACAAGAAATAGGATTCTAGTGGATAGTTCGTGTCTTTCTTGTGAAGTGGAGAGAAACCTCATCAGCAAGGGAACAACGCGAAGTGCTACAGACTAGTTCCGGGAATTGGATCTTCAAGAGTGGCGGTTGCATTGGTTGGTCGACGTTCGCCTAAGGATTGAGGTACGACTTTAGTTCTTGCACAACCTGTTTGCAATAATTGGCTGGAGGTCTTTGCCTGTAAACAAGTTGATCGTGGGCGACAACTTGGGGTTGTTATTGTGAGGACATCTTATGACTGGGGTGCTCTGCTTCTCACTGCTCTCCAGGGGAAGAGTCAAGCACTGTGGGGTTTGCATGTCCATGGTGTTAAGCAATCAAGGTAGATGATTACTTGTTTCCTTGTTTTCTAATAATTGATTCAAGGTTGGGACATAGGTCCTGTAATAGTGGTGTCGGCGTCTAATTTTGTGGTATAGGCAGCATGTCTTGTGATTCCGGGATAGGGTTGCAATACCGATCAGGGGGATTGGTGTTTGGGGATTGATATAGGGTGATCGATCATAGTCGCTGCATACTACTACTTGGCGAGGTTTATATTTACTGCGTGTTGATTGGTCGTGAATTATTTACTGGTAGAGCAACCTCATGTGGTGTCAAAGGTTGATGGCCCGTTGCTAGCTCAAATGGACTCAGCCCTGTTGCTGAAGAATGGTGCATGTTGTAACTAAACTGCGCCGCATCAAGAAGCTCCAACCAGTTCTGCTTGCTGGCTGTGACGAAGTGCCTAAGGTACTCTTCCAACAAGGCATTCGTCCTTTCAGTCTGCCCATCAGACTGAGGGTGATTGGCGGTAGAAAAGTTCAGCTTGCTCTCCAGCAGCCTGAACAAAGTCGTCCAGAACCTCCCTGTGAACCGGGCGTCTCGGTCACTAACTATATCCACCGGCATCCCAAAATGCTTCACCACGTTCCTAAAGAACAAATCGGCATCTATCTTGGCTGAACATGCATGTGGAACAACTACAAAAATGGCGTATTTGGAGAACCGATCCACTACCACCAAAACTGAAGACATTCCCTTAACCCTCCGGAATCCCGACACGAAGTCAAGTGAGACCGAGCTCCATGGTCTCGTTGGAGTAGGTGGAGGCTGCAGCAAGCCAGCCTCCAGTCTTCTCTCCACCTTGTCCGGTTGGCACACTAGACAAGATTTCAAGAAAGCCTCTATATCAGCCTCCATTCTCCGCCACTTATACACTCGAGACATGAGTGCATACATCCGGTCCTGGCCAGGATGTCCTGCCCACTGGGTGTCATGGGACTCCTCTATCAGCTTCCGCCGTAGTAATGTAAACACGTCCCCCACTGGCATAGACTACCCCATCATCCAACCAGTACTCACGAACCAGTCCCTCACTGATCCTGTCAACCAACTTCCGGTACTTAAGGTCCCCCTTAGCCAAGTTCCGAACTTGCCCTAGCAGCTCTGTCTGAATCTCGATTAGGGCTGCCACCATCTCCTAGTTCTTCCTGCTCAATGCATCAGCTACCTGATTAAATTTAACTAGTTGGAGCAACCACTCAAAGTCATATTCTGTGAGAAACTCTTGCCACCTAGCTTGTCTCGGCGACAACTTCTTCTGGGTGGCAACTTTGTCTGTTATAACCACAAACTTGGACCCCTGCAAGTACACACGCCACACTCGGAGACAGTGAACCACAACTAACATTTCCTTCTCATGAGCTGAATACCTCATCTCGGCTTCTTTCAGTTTCCAACTCTCAAATGCTATTGGATGTCCGTCCTACTGTAACACGCCTCCCACGGCTCTATCTGAAGCATCAGTAATTACTTCAAATGGGTGATTGAAATCTGGCAATTTCAGTATCGGTTCTGATAAAATGGCAACTTTCAGCTCGTCAAAAGCGGCATGGCATGGCTCCGACCACGCCCATGACTGAGTCTTTTTCAGCAAATCAGTCAATGGTGACGCCACTCGGCTATATCCCTGATTGAACTTCCTGTAGTAATTGGCTAACCCTATGAAGCTCCTCAGCTCGGTCACCTTTGTTGGCTCCGGCCACTGCTTAATTGCCTGAACCTTCGATTCCTCCATTCGCACCTCTGCATTGCAAATTCGGTGGCCTAGGAAGCTGATCTCCCTCAGGCCGAACTCACATCTCCCTCAATCGATCTAGGACCTACTTCAAATGACCCCATTGCTCCTCCTCAAACCGACTTTACACAACTATATCATCCAAGTAAACCACCACGAACCTATCAATGAAAAACCTGAACACATCGTTCATCAAGTTACAAAACGTCGCTGGTGCATTGGTCAGCCCAAATGGCATCACGAGAAACTGATAGGACCCATATCTCGTGACCATAGTTGTCTTCGGAACGTCCTCCGGCGCAATCCGGACCTGCCAATATCCCGTCCTCAGGTCCAACTTAGTAAATATTTGCGCTTTACTAAGCTGGTCAAATAGATATGCAATTAGGGGAACTGGGTACTTGTTCTTCACTGTCACCTTGGTCAGCCCTCGGTAATCAACACATAGCCTCATCGAACCATCTGTCTTTTCGTGGAACAAAATTGGTGCTTCATATGGTGCAGTCGATGGCTGTATCTTTCCCGACTCCAGCAGCTCACCCAGCAGGATCTTCAATTCAGTGAGTTCCTTAGGCGACATACGGTATGGCGCCTTAGCTGGTGCCCTAGCTCCCGGCACTAGTTCGATCCGGTGTTCGATCCCTCTCTTGGGAGGCAACCCCTCTGGCAACTCGGCAGGCATAACATCATCATACTTCGTCAGTAATCCTGCCATAAACTCCAGCACTGCCACCACACGACCCAGCTGAACCTCTACCATAACTGCAAGATAAGTTGAGGCACCTCTCTTACACCCCTTAGCCACTTGCATTGCCGACAAGTGCTCATTACTGAAGGTGCGATCCTCAACCCCTCAAGGCTTCTCCTGACCATGGACAAAGCTGGCACCCCCTTGGTCCATAATCAGAATTCCTCCAAGATGTGGGAAGACCCCCACTCCAGCTGTCCTCATGAAGGAATTGCCAATAATCAGTTCGAAATCATCCATCTCGATTACCATGATGTCCATGCGTCCTTCATATCCTCCCTGACAAACCCTAACATTTCTTGCAATGCCATCCACCTGTTTAGCTTGTGAGTTGACTGCCTTAATCCTGCTGGTATTGGCTCCAGTCCTCAACCCTAGCTTCGAAGCCATACCCTTTGAAAAAACTGTGCGTTGCTCCAGTATCTGTCAAAGCTGAGACTCTCCTCCCATTCACTACCACAGGAACGTACATCAAATCAGTCCCTCTCTGAGCTGTATGTCCAGCCCTCAATGCCCCGAGAATCTGAAGGGTAGATGCTCATGCTAGAGGCCTTTCTTCCTCCTGAACTGGGTTCTCCTTTGCCCACATAGCACTGACCTTGGCCTTAGTCAGACACTCCTTTGCCCTATGTGGTCCATTGCACAAGAAACAACCAGATTTCTTCACATCCACTACCCAGCTATAGCTACCTTACTTGAAGTTGAATTGCTTCTTCTTCTTCTTTGGCTTGGACTGCCCATTTTTGCTGTCCCGGTTACTGCTCTTGCCTGGCTGAAATTTCCTGCTTGAGTCTTCATCCTTGACTGCCCCTATCGGTTTCAAATCTGCCAATGCATCTGCAGCCGCCATTGCTGTAGGTAGGTCTTGCACTTTCTGCTGCTTCAGCTCCATCTGTGCCCATGGCTGTAAACCCGTGATAAAGTTAAATAATTTATCCTCTTCTGACATATTCTTGATATCTAAAAGATAAGAACTGAACTCTTTGACATACTCTCTGACTGTTCCTGACTGTCTCAATCTCTTGAGTCTGTCCCTTGCCACCCAGGTAGTATTGGTTGGCATAAACTGATCCCGAAGTTCCTTTTAAGGATATCCCATGTCTCCATGTGTGGTCGACCAGCATTGTCATCCTCCTCGGTGCGAGTCCTGAACCATAGTTTGGCGTCCCCTGACAAAAACATGCTGACTAATGAGACTTGGTGTTCCTCGGGTAGATTCGCAGCCACGAAGTACTCCTGTATATCCCAGATGAAATTCTCAAGATCCTTGGCTGCTGATCTATTCCCCTCGAATTTCTTCGGCTATGGAACCTTAAGCCTGCCTGGAATGGAGTTATCTTCGCTTGTCCGGTCCGCACCTAAACCATGCTGAGGCTGCATCACCCTGACCTGCTTCAATAAGGCAACATCTGCATGCATCGCCTCAAAAGCAGCCCGGAGATGCTCCAACACCTCCGCCGTATCTCCTTGCGCTGTACTAGTCTCGGGTCGGTCGTCCACCCGAGCACTCAAGTCCCTAACCCGTTCATGCAGGGACTGCAGTTGATCACTGATAGCTCGCCCATCTCCAGTAGTGATAGGGCCTCCTACCAGTACTTCTAGCCGTGCAATCCTCTCCCTGAGAGCTTCTGCTCGTGTGTCCATCATAGAATCTGCACTCGGTAACAAAGTGGAGCCCGTTCTTCTGAAAGCTGTACTGCTTCACACGTCCTTCAATCACAAAACACTGCTCCGATACCTTTTGTCACGGGGTAGTTTTTTAGCCAAAATTTTTCGACCAAAACCTTGCCCGTGTGGCGTATTCCCCTCTGGGGAACACCAGCCTCACTTCCACCCGCAGCCAAGTACCACTGTTTGTAGCAGCAAGATGAAGGATAGGGCCCTTGTGAAGACTCGTACACCCCGGCTAGCAGCACGCGCCCAACTGCCGATAGCGCTAGTTGAGCTAACTGCCGGTACCGATCACAAGATCCCAGTGTATGCAGCGCCACGCTGCAACACACGCACCAAGTACGCACGTAGTATGCTTGTGCCAAGTGCCGGTCACCCACGACCGACACGCACTAGACCAGGAATCACGGTCCAGCACTTTGGCTTCCAAATTCGACAATCGCACCACCAGATTATAGGAATCCACCCAACCTTTATTCCATCAGTAAACAAAGGATTTTTACAAGCAATCACTCACCTTGACCCCTTGCTGGTCGTGGACATGCAACCCCACGACCTAGCCTAGAGTGATCATGGTGCCACACTACAGCGTGCCGAGGTTTGGAGCACTACAACTAGCGGCACGGGCGAGCAGCATGCACGGACGCCATCATCCAGTGCACACGCACTCGAGCTTAGTGCAGGTAGTTGCGCGACAGTGAGCGTGCGTGAGCGCGCTGGGCTGAGGCATGCGAGCGTGGGCGTGACGGGTGGCGAGCGATGCATGTAGGGTTTGGTGCACAAGCGATGCCGACACAAATACCAACTTTCAGACAAGGCAGTGGGCTAGGCGGTTCGTCATGGACCTTGTTGCATTATTTGGTGCGCACGCAGCGGCTAGGGTTTGGCACGAGAGGTTCATCGGGAGTTGGCTCAGGTTAGAACCAGCAAGGTTCGACCATGTAACCGGCATGCTTATCTGAATTAGTTGATTCTAGGAATTGCAGATAGAGTTGTGGATAAGATCTTGTGAATATTTGATCTTCTCCACGAGCCAATGAGAGATTGGTGGTGACTTATTGGAGATAGGTTCAACACAAGCCTTGGAGATAAGGGGCGTATAGATAAACACAGACGAATCTGGATGTTATGTTGGACTAGGGTAGTTATCCGGTGGATATGGAGAATATTCGGTTGCAACTAACACATCTGGGCGTGTATTTGATGGAGACGGCTTCATAAAATAGAAGGAGGAAGAAAAGAAGACAATTGAGAGAACAATTGTGAGGACGAGGACGACATGCATTCTTTGTGGAGGAGAATACCCTGATCGAGCAAGGAGATCGCTGGGTCTTGCTGCAGCCTACTCGTGGAGTTCAAGTGGGGACATCTAGTGGACGGCTGCTGATTGCTGTGGTCGTGCATCCGCCTTTAGGGTCAGGTACTTGTCTAGTCTTGTAACAACCTCTTTGCAATAGAGTAGTGCATGTAGCTAGGTTGATCAGTGGGGATCAACCTTGGGGTTGTGAGGAAGTCTCTTAAGTGAGTTGAGAGGCTAGGTCATGGGGTTGCATGTCCACTGCCTAAGTCATTTCTTTAAAATGGTTAACCAAAGTTAAAAGTCTATAGTCCATTCCCACTTATAAATAGGATCTTCTGCCAGTAGGTATTAGATGTGGGACTAAGTTGAGGGATTTCACAATTCACCCACCTTAGGAAATTTCGTCCCCAAAATGCCTTTACTTGGCCCGTTGCTAGCCCCAGCCCACGACTTTTCTGGCCCGTGACCGGCAGCCTAGCCAACGTCCCTAGTCTAGCCCGTTGCTAGCCCCAGCCCACGACCTTTCTAGCCCGTGACCAGCAGCCTAGCCAACGTCTCTAATCCAGCCCACCATCTAACACGAACCAGGTTGTTCTGATACCAACTGTAATGACCCAACCCAAAGTGCAATGTCATGGGCTAAGTCATTTCTTTAAAAGTGGTTAACTAAGTTAAAGATCTATAGTCCATTCCCACTTATAAACAAGATCTTCTCCCAATAGGTATTAGACGTGGGACTAAGTTGAGGGATCTCACATCCATGACCAGCGAGAGGTCAAGGTGAGTGATTGCTTGTAAAATTCCTTTGTTTACTGATTGAATAAAGGTTGGGTGGATTCCCGTAATCTGGTGGTGTGATTGTCGAATTTGGAAGCTAAAGTGCTGGACCGTGATTCCTGGTTTGGTGCATGTCGGGCGTGGGTGACCGGCACTTGGGACAAGCATACTACATCCGTACT
Organism: Piper betle; assembly: GCA_033002965.1. Lineage (NCBI taxonomy): Eukaryota > Viridiplantae > Streptophyta > Magnoliopsida > Piperales > Piperaceae > Piper > Piper betle. The sequence continues at coordinate 12,216 of JAURVB010010299.1, read as the reverse complement.
TGGTACGTGTGTTGCAGTGTGCCGCTGCATACACTGAGATCTGGTGATCGGTACCGGCAGTTAGCACAACTAGCACTATTGGCAATTGGGCGCGTGCTACTAGCCGGGTGTATGAGTCTTCACGAGGACGCTATCCTTCATCTTGCAGCTACAAACAGTGGTACTCGGCTGCGTGTGGAAGTAAGGCTGGTGTTCCCAGGAGGAGAATATGCCGCACGAGCAAGGTTTTGGTTGAAAAATTTTGGCTAAGAAACTACCCCGTCACAGTAGGTATCAGAGCAGTGTTTTGTGATTGAAGGACGTGTGACGCAGTACAGCTTTCATAGGAAAGGGCTCCACTTTGTTACCGAGTGCAGATTCTGTCATGGACACACGAGCAGAAGCTCTTAGGGAGAGGATTGGATGGCTGGAAGTACTGGTAGGACACCCTATCACTATTTGAGATGGGCGGACTATCAGTAATCAACTGCAGTCTCTCAATGAAGGGGTTAGGGACTTGAGTGCTCGGGTGGACGAACCCGAGACCAGTGCAGCGCAAGGAGATATGGCGGAGGTGTTGGATCATCTCCGGGCTACTTTTGATGTGATGCATCCAGACGTTGCCTTATTGAAACAGGTCGTGGTGATGCGGCCTCAGCATGGTTTAGGTGCTGACCGGACAGGCGAAGATATCTCCATTCCAGGTAGGCTTAAGGTTTCAAAGCCAAAGAAATTCGAGGGGAATAGATCAGCCAAGGATCCTTAGAATTTCATCTGCGATATACAGGAGTACTTCGTGGCTACGAATGTGCCCTAGGAACGCGAAGTCTCATTAGCTAGCATGTTTTTGTCAGGGGATGCCAAACTATGATTCAGGACTCGCACCGAGGAGGATGACAATGCTGGTCAACCCTGCATGGAGACATGGTATATCCTTAAAAAGGAACTTCGGGATCATTTTATGCCAACCAATACTACCTGGTAGGCAAGGGACAGAATCATGAGATTGAGACAGTCAGGAACAGTCAGAGAGTATGTCAAAGAGTTTAGTTCTTGTCTTCTAGATATCAAGAATATGTTAGAAGAGGATAAGTTATTTATCTTTATCACGGGTTTACAGCCATGGGCACAGATGGAGCTGAAGTGGCAGAAAGTGCAAGACGTACCTACAGCAATGGCGGCTGCAGATGCATTGGCAGATTTGAAACCAATAGGGGCAGTCAAGGATGAAGGCTCAAGCAGGAAATTTCAGCTAGGCAAGAGCAGTAACCGGGACAGCAAAGATGGGCAGTCCAAGCCGAAGAAGAAGAAGCAATTCAACTTCAAGTCAGGTAGCTACAGCCGAGTAGTGGATGTGAAGAAATCTGGTTGTTTCTTGTGCAATGAACCACATAGGGCAAAGGAGTGTCTGACTAAGGCCAAGGTCAGTGCTATGAGGGTAGAGGAGAACCCAGTTCAGGAGGAAGAAAGGCCTCCAACACGAGTATCTACCCTTCAGATTCTCTGGGCATTGAGGGCTGGACATATAGCTCAGAGAGGGACTGATTTGATGTACATTCCAGTGGTAGTGAATGGGAGGAGAGTCTCAGCTTTGATAGATACTGGAGCAACGCACAGTTTTGTTTCGAAGGGGATGGCTTTAAAGCTAGGGCTGAGGACTGGAGCCAATACCAGTAGGATTAAAGCTGTTAACTCACAAGCTAAACAAGTGGATGGCATTGCAAGAAATGTTAGGGTTTGTCTGGGAGACTATGAAGGATGCATGGACATCATGGTAATCGAGATGGATGATTTCGAACTGATTATTGGCAATTCCTTCATGCGGACTACTGGAGTGGGGGTCTTCCCACAGCTTGGAGGAATTCTGATTATGGACCAAGGGGTGCTAGCTTTGTCCGTGGTAAGGAGAGGCCTTCAGGGGTTGAGGATCGCACCTTCAGTAATAAGCACTTGTCGCCAATGCAAGTGGATGGGGGTGTAAGAGAGGTGCTCAACTTATCTTGCAATTATGGTAGAGGTTCAGCCGGGTCGTGTGGTGGCGGTGCCAGAGTTTATGGCAGGATTACTGACGAAGTATGTTGATGTTATGCCTACCGAGTTGCCAAAGGGGTTGCCTCCCATGAGGGGGATCGAACACCGGATCGAGCCTGAGTTGCCGAGAGCTAGGGCACCAGCTAGGTGCCATACTGTATGTCGCCTAAGGAACTCACTAAATTGAACATCCAGCTGGGTGAGCTGCTTGAATCGGGTAAGATACAGCCATTGACTACACCATACAGAGCACCGGTTCTGTTCCACGAAAAGTTAGATGGTTAGATGAGGCTATGTGTTGATTACGAGGGGCTGAACAAGGTTACAGTGAAGAACAAGTACCCAGTTCCCCTAATTGCAGATCTATTTGACCGGCTTAGTAAGGTCAAATATTTACTAAGTTGGACTTGAGGACGGGATATTGGCAGGTCCGGATTGCGCCGGAGGACGTTTCGAAGACAACTATGGTCACGAGATATAGATCCTATGAGTTTCTCGTGATGCCATTTGGGCTGACCAATGCACCAGCGACATTTTGTAACTTGATGAACGATGTGTTCAGGGGTTTTATTGACAGGTTCGTGGTTGTTTACTTGGATGATATAGTTGTGTACAGTGAGTCCAAGGAGGACCGCTGGGGTCATTTGAAGCAGGTCCTAGATCGATTGAGGAAGCATGAGTTGTTTATAAAACAGGAGAAATGTGAGTTTGGCCTGAGGGAGATCAGCTTCCTAGGCCACCGAATTGGAAATAGAGAGGTGCGAATGGAGGAATCGAAGGTTCAGGCAATTAAGCAGTGGCCGGAGCCAACCAAGGTGACTGAGCTGAGGAGCTTCCTAGGGTTAGCCAATTACTACAGGAAGTTCAATCAGGGATACAGTTGAGTGGTGTCACCATTGACTGATTTGCTAAAAAAGACTCAGTCGTGGGCGTGGTCGGAGCCATGTCAGGCGGCTTTTGACGAGCTGAAAGCTACCAGTTCATCAGAACCAATACTGAAATTGCCGGATTTCAGTCAGCCATTTGAAGTAGTTATTGATGTTTTAGATAGAGCCGTGGGAGGTGTGTTACAGCAGGACAGACATACAATAGCTTTTGAGAGCTGGAAATTGAAAGAGGCTGAGATGAGGTATTTAGCTCATGAGAAGGAAATGTTAGCTGTGGTTCACTATCTCAGAGTATGGCGTGTGTACTTGTTGGGGTCCAAGTTTGTGGTTATAACATACAACGTTACCAACACCTTCTTCAAGACCCAGAAGAAGTTGTCGCCAAGAGAAGCTAGGTGGCAGGAGTTTCTTGCAGATTATGACTTTGGTGGTTGCACCAACCAGGTAAATCTAATCAGGTAGCTGATGCATTGAGCAGGAAGAACCTGGAGATGGTGGCAGCCCTAACCGAGATTCAAATAGAGCTGCTAGGGCAAGTTCGGGACTTGGCTAAGGGGGACCTTGATTACCGGAAGTTGGTTGACAGGATCAGTGAGGGACTAGTTCGTAAGTACTGGTTGGATGATGGGGTAGTCTATGCCAGTGGGGGACATCTTTACATTCCTACTGGGAGGCTACGGAGGAAGCTGATGGAGGAGTCGTACGACACCCAGTGGGTAGGACATCCTGGTAGGGACCGGATGTATGCACTCATGTCTCGAGTGTATTATTGGCCGAGAATGGAGGCTGATATAGAGGCTTTCGTGAAATCTTATCTAGTGTGCCAGTAGGACAAGATGGAGAGAAGATTGGAGGCTGGCTTGCTGCAACCTCTACCTACTCCAACAAGACCATGGAGTTCAGTCTCACTTGACTTCGTGTCGGGATTCCCATGGGTTAAGGGAATGTCTTCAGTTTTGGTGGTAGTGGATCGGTTCTCCAAATACACCGTTTTTGCAGCTGCTCCACATGCATGTTCAGCCGAGATAGCTGCAGATTTCTTCTTTAGGAACGTGGTGAAGCATTTTGGGATGTCGGCGGATATTGTGAGTGATTGAGATGCCCGGTTCACAGGGAGGTTCTGGATGACTTTGTTCGGGCTGCTGGGGAGCAAGCTGAACTTTTCTACTGCCAATCACCCTCAGTCTGATGGGCAGACTGAGAGGACGAATGCCTTGCTAGAAGAGTACCTTAGGCACTTCGTCCAGCCAGCCAGCAGAACTGGTTGGAGCTTCTTGATGCGGCGCAGTTTAGTTACAACCTGCACCGTTCATCAGCAACTGGGCTAAGTCCATTTGAGCTAGCAACAAGCCATCAACCTTTGACACCACAGGAGGTTGCTCTACAGGGACGTGGAGTGAAGTGTCCAGCTGCATTTAGGTTTGGACGAGATAGGCAGGACCTATATGAGGATGTCGTGGATTCTTTGGCCAAGGCTACGCACTGAATGAAGAGGTATGCAGATCGCAGGAGGAGGTCGTTGTCATTCTGTGTGGGGAACAAAGTACCAAGCATAGCACTACATGGTGCCAAGGAAACCTCAAGATGGTTCGGGGCAGTTGCTTGACCAGCAGCTGTGGACGAGCAGTGCCGAGCATGGGTGGAGTGAGGTCGTGACCATGACCGAGCGTGCCTATGTGAGTACCAAGTAGGTGCGTGATATGGGTCGAGCAATGCCGAGACCTGTGGTCGAGCGCAATCAAGCGTGATCGAGTGGTGCAGAGAAGTCTGGTCTTGTAACAACCCTAAAGGCAAACGTACGACCACAGCAATCAGCAGCCGTCCACTAGATGTCCCCACTCGAACTCCACGAGTAGGCTGCAGCAACACCCAGTGATCTCCTTGCTCGATTAGGGTATTCTCCTCCACAAAGAATGCACGTTGTCCTGGTCCTCGCAATTGTTCTCTCAATTTTCTTCTTTTCTTCCTCCCCTGTATTTTCTGAAGCCGTCTCCATCAAATACATGCCTAGATGTGTTAGTTGCAACCGAATATTCTCCATATCCGCCAGAGATCTTCCCTAGTCCAACATAACGTCCAGATTTGTCCGTGTTTATCTATATACCTCTTATCTCCAAGGCTTGTGTCGAACCTATCTCCAATGAGTCACCACCAATCTCTCATTGGCTCGTGGAGAAGATCAAATATTCACAAGATCTTATCCACAACTCTCTGCAATTCCTGGAATCAACCAATTCAGATAAGCATGCTGGCTACATGGTCGAACCCTGCTGGTTTGACCCTGAGCCAACTCCCGATCAACCTCTCGTGGCCCTAGCCGCTGCGTGCGCACCAAATACCGCAACAAGGTCCATGCCGAACCGCCTAGCCCGCTGCCTTGTCTGAATGCTGGTATTTGTGTCAGCATCGCTCATGCACCAGACCCTGCATGCAGCGCTCGCCACCAGTCACGCCCACGCTCGTTTGCCTCTGCCCAACCAGAATTGTGGCTATAAACACAATGACATGGACAAATCTTGGGACAACCTTTTGGAAAAACGATTAGGAGCAAGATTGGTTTATCCGGAGTTTAGGGTTTACTCGTGAGGCTTCTCTATGTAAGGAGAAGGCCGACTACAAGAAAAAAGAAGAATGCTGGAATTGTTCTAGTGCAAAGTTTATGTTTTTACTGTCGACTGGAGAGAAACCTCATCAGCATGGGAACAACATGAAATATGGAGCAAAATTATTTGGCCCAAACACACACCGCATGGCATATTCTAGTCCCTGAAATACCAGCCTATCAATCAACATGCAACATAAACACCGCTACAAACAGCGGCATGAAGCAACCCCTTGCGTCTAGACCATGCTGCTGCAAATAGCAACATACAGATACTGCTCAGAATAGCGACATGAGGTATCCCACTCATTCCTATAATCACAGCGCAACACCGATCACAATTACCGGCACTCAACTGCCTAGCGCTAGGTAGTTGATGATCGACTACCGGTAAATAATTCACGACCAATCAACACGCAGTAAATATAGCTGTCACGGGGTTCCTCTAGGGTACAATTTTTAGCCCTAAAATACACCACGTGAGGCATATTTTCCCCTGGAAATACCAGCCCTCCACAAGTACGCAACCAGAAACGTGTTTCCTACGTGGCCTCTAAACAGCAAATTCACATAAACAACCACCGACTTGCCACTACACCCAACTAGCACAATGCACACACGCAGCAATCCTATCGGCTACCGGCACAGTACAACAATCTATTGATCACAATACCGATCACACGCGCACCCAGTACACGGTATGGACTAGTTCTGGAATCCGACAGAACCTGCCCCGGCACCAAACCCAATTGTCAACACAATAGTATTACGAAACCCCTGTTCCAACCTTTATTGCAACTCAAACAAAGGATTACAAGTAATCTCTCCCCGACTACCTATTTGTCGCGGACATGCAAACCCCAATGACGTTGGCCCTCTTTCCCGATAGGAAGTCTGTGAGAATTAAAGGAAACCCCACTCACAAATAATCCTCACCACAACCCTCAAGTCATTCCCTTGCATAGACTTGTTACATGCAATTCACTCAGCCTGAAAAGCACTCGGTTGTGTAGAACGTAGAATTGTGCACCTGGATCCCTAGTCGACGAAGGCACCCCTACACCGTGAAGTTCCAACTCTATATACGAAGACTAGGCTGCAGCAACTTCACCGTCTCCCTTACTAGATCACAGGAAGCACTTCACCACGTAGCGCTTCACCACAATTCACCCAATGTATTCTCTCAAAGAGTCCATCGCTCAATGCACAATTCTTTGATTGCTTGATTGATTTGTTTTCTCCAAGAATCCGTCCTCTTTGTAGTCTACACCCGTGTAGTTATCTCCAAGCCCTGAAGATATTCTCTCGGTAGATCACACGTCCAATTCTCCACGATCCTCATCTCTGCCGTCCAAGTTATTGCTGGAATCCTTACTCGTGCATATGGATAGAATACAGTAATCTTTCCAAAGATCCGATATACCTTATCCGCAACTAACTTTGGCCAAAACTGTAAAAACCATGATTTTTATTACAAGACTCGAACCTAAATATTATGAAATAAATATGGATGAACCGATATGGTTGGTTATCAAGTCGACCGGTCATGGTTCGACTTAAGGTCACCTAAAAAATACCTATTCATGAATGGATGATGGGGTGTGAGAATTTAATGAAGGGGCTCGTTGAACCTAGGAAATACCAATGGATGATAGGGTATGAGAATTTAATGAAGGGGCTCGTTGAACCTATGAAATACCAATGGATGATGGGGTGTGAGAATTTAATGAAGGGGCTCGTTGAACGTAGGAAATACCAATGGATGATGGGGTATGAGAATTTAATGGAGGGAATGGTTGAAGTGTATATATATGCAGGAGGAGGGAGTATTTCATCCCTCATCTCCGTCCCAGGCGACCTCTCCATTACTGTGTGAGTATTTCATCCCTCATCTTATTTGTTTCCATTAGGATTCTTGCATGCAAGGTTTGTTGGAGGCGCCCTGCCAAGTTGCTAGATCTCCAACGTCTTATGCATGGGGTTCTTGTCGATTACTTAGTTGTTTTGTAAATGGACATGTTAATAATTAAATTATCAATTAGATAATGGGGATTTAGATGGGGATAATTAATAATTAATTATCATTAGAATTGCTGAAAATTTAATAAGCAATGAAGATTAACATGAACTAATTACATCATTTAAAATTGATAGTATATTAGTCATGTAAGTTGCATGTAGGTTCATGCAAAATAAAATTATACTAATGTATAATTTTATGCCCTCATTCAGATTAGGGTTCACGGGTCACAGTCAGACGAAATCACAAGTCAGGTACATATAATAGGTAGAACATTGTATTTTCCTTGTTGGTAGCCTTGGTCGGCCTGAGCCAAGATTCGACCACCATGCACCGAGTGCAACCGGGGTCAAAGAATTAACTCAGTCTGACACGGGGTCGTATTATGTGCGTAAATTGTGTAATGCATTGACATTATTTTGGAGTAGTGATAGCCGCCCCATAAAAAGGCTACGGCCGGGGTGTGTGAGGCATTGGCACTAGAATTGGCAGTGAAAGCTTCCCCAGAAACGGGGCGTAGCATTCACCTGAGAGCAGTGATAGCCTCCCCATAAAAAGGCTACGGCTGGCGTGTGTGAGGCACTGGCACTAGAGTCGGTGGTGAGAGCTTCCCCACAAACGGGGCATAGCAATCACCTGAGTGCTGTGATAGCTTCCCTACAAAAAGGCTACGGCCGGGGTGTGCGAGGCACTGGCACTGGAGACGGTAGTGGTAGCCTCCCCACAAAAGGGCTACGGCCGGGGTGTGCGGATCTCAGCGGATACCTCCTCCGCATTGTTTTGGAGTATAGCAGAATCGCTCCACCGCATATTAAAATAAATATAAGGAAATAGTGGAATATACTTGATTTGTTTTATCTATTGTACTACTTAGTGTTGTAATCACTAATGCGGAATTACCTCCGCAGGTGTACAGATACGAAAGTAAGTGATTGACAACCAGGGCATGGAGCAAAATAAATATGAGGACTCCTTTTATTATTTATTTGAGAAATAAGTGTGGCTACTGGGAAACGGTCTAAGACTGTGTGATCTTTATATATATTTTTGTTAAATAAAAATGTTAGACATATTTGCTTAATTGTGAGTAACACCTGGCTAGCTAGGCCCACAATGTTGTGAAAAATGGCGGGTCGTTACAGGTGGTATCAGAGCCATGTTTCCCAAAAGCTCACATCTTATGACTCAAGTACCTTGTTGAAGAGTCCAATATTTATCTTTCTCTAATGGGGTATGTCATTAGTGAATTAGTGGACTCACTAACAAACCTAAGTAATCAATGAAGAAAAAAAATTTTTTGAACATAACGGAATGTCGAAGGGAATCACAAAAGAAAGTTTCGGGAGATTCCTTGTCGACTATGTAAAAATTGCAACAAGATGCATTCAGGGTTATGCAATGAGCCCCGTCAGTGCTACAATCGCGGAAGGACGGGACACCTGCAAAATGAGTGTCGTCTGCCCCTGAAGCAACAACAGGAGCAGCCTGAGATCCCAAAGATATAATTAATCATGCTTATCATCTTGCTGTTATAATATTTCGGGGATGAAATATTTCTAAGTTGGGGAGATTGTAAAAACAATGATTTTTATTACAAGACACGAACCTAAATATTATGAAATAAATATGGATGAACCGATATGGTTGGTTATCAAGTCGACCGGTCATGGTTCGACTTAAGGTCACCTAGAAAATACCTATTCATGAATGGATGATGGGGTGTGAGAATTTAATGAAGGGGCTCGTTGAACCTAGGAAATACCAATGGATGGTAGGTATGAGAATTTAATGAAGGGGCTCGTTGAACCTATGAAATACCAATGGATGATGGGGTGTGAGAATTTAATGAAGGGGCTCGTTGAACGTAGGAAATACCAATGGGTGATGAGGTATGAGAATTTAATGGAGGGAATGGTTGAAGTGTATATATATGCAGGAGGAGGGAGTATTTCATCCCTCATCTCCGTCCCAGGCGACCTCTCCATTACTGTGTGAGTATTTCATCCCTCATCTTATTTGTTTCCATTAGGATTCTTGCATGAAAGGTTTGTTGGAGGCGCCCTGCCAAGTTGCTAGATCTCCAGCGTCTTATGCATGGGGTTCTTGTCGATTACTTAGTTGTTTTGTAAATGGACATGTTAATAATTAAATTATCAATTAGATAATGGGGATTTAGATGGGGATAATTAATAATTAATTATCATTAGAATTGCTGAAAATTTAATAAGTAATGAAGATTAACATGAACTAATTACATCATTTAAAATTGATAGTATATTAGTCATGTAAGTTGCATGTAGGTTCATGCAAAATAAAATTATACTAATGTATAATTTTATGCCCTCATTCAGATTAGGGTTCACGGGTCACAGTCAGACGAAATCACAAGTCAGGTACATATAATAGGTAGAACATTGTATTTTCCTTATTGGTAGCCTTGGTCGGCCTGAGCCAAGATTCGACCACCATGCACCGAGTGCAACCGGGGTCAAAGAATTAACTCAGTCTGACACGGGGTCGTATTATGTGCGTAAATTGTGTAATGCATTGACATTATTTTGGAGTAGTGATAGCCGCCCCATAAAAAGGCTACGGCCGGGGTGTGTGAGGCATTGGCACTAGAATTGGCAGTGAAAGCTCCCCAGAAACGGGGCGTAGCATTCACCTGAGAGCAGTGATAGCCTCCCCATAAAAAGGCTACGGCTGGCGTGTGTGAGGCACTGGCACTAGAGTCGGTGGTGAGAGCTTCCCCACAAACGGGGCATAGCAATCACCTGAGTGCTGTGATAGCTTCCCTAGAAAAGGCTACGGCCGGGGTGTGCGAGGCACTGGCACTGGAGACGGTAGTGGTAGCCTCCCCATAAAAGGGCTACGGCCGGGGTGTGCGGATCTCAGCGGATACCTCCTCCGCATTGTTTTCGAGTATAGCAGAATCGCTCCACCGCATACTAAAATAAATATAAGGAAATAGTGGAATATACTTGATTTGTTTTATCTATTGTACTACTTAGTGTTGTAATCACTAATGCGGAATTACCTCCGCAGGTGTACAGATACGAAAGTAAGTGATTCACAACCAGGGCATGGAGCAAAATAAATATGAGGACTCCTTTTATTATTTATTTGAGAAATAAGTGTAGCTACTGGGAAACGGTCTAAGACTGTGTGATCTTTATATATTTTTTTCTTAAATAAAAATGTTAGACATATTTGCTTAATTGTGAGTAACACCTGGCTAGCTAGGCCCACAATGTTGTGAAAAATGGCGGGTCGTTACAGGTGGTATCAGAGCCTGGTTTCCCAAAAGCTCACATCTTATGACTCAAGTACCTTGTTGAAGAGTCTAATATTTATCTTTCTCTAATGGGGTATGTCATTAGTGAATTAGTGGACTCACTAACAAACCTAAGTAATCAATGAAGAAAAAAAAATTTTTTTGAACATAACGGAATGTCGAAGGGAATCACAAAAGAAAGTTTCGGGAGATTCCTTGTCGACTATGTAAAAATTGCAAATGGATGCATTCAGGGTTATGCAATGAGCCCCGTCGGTGCTACAATCGCGGAAGGACGGGACACCTGCAAAATGAGTGTCGTCTGCCCCTGAAGCAACAACAGGAGCAGCCTGAGATCCCAAAGATATAATTAATCATGCTTATCATCTTGCTGTTATAATATTTCGGGGATGAAATATTTCTAAGTTGGGCAGATTGTAAAAACAAAGTTTTTTATTACAAGACTCGAACCTAAATATTATGAAATAAATATGGATGAACCGATATGGTTGGTTATCAAGTCGACCGGTCATGGTTCGACTTAAGGTCACATAGAAAATACCTATTCATGAATGGATGATGGGGTGTGAGAATTTCATGAAGGGGCTCGTTGAACCTAGGAAATACCAATGGATGGTAGGGTATGAGAATTTAATGAAGGGGCTCGTTGAACCTATGAAATACCAATGGATGATGGGGTGTGAGAATTTAATGAAGGGGCTCGTTGAACGTAGGAAATACCAATGGGTGATGAGGTATGAGAATTTAATGGAGGGAATGGTTGAAGTGTATATATATCCAGGAGGAGGGAGTATTTCATCCCTCATCTCCGTCCCAGGCGACCTCCCCATTACTTTGTGAGTATTTCATCCCTCATCTTATTTGTTTCCATTAGGATTCTTGCATGAAAGGTTTTTTGGAGGTGCCCTGCCAAGTTGCTAGATCTCCAGCGTCTTATGCATGGGGTTCTTGTCGATTACTTAGTTGTTTTGTAAATGGACATGTTAATAATTAAATTATCAATTAGATAATGGGGATTTAGATGGGGATAATTAATAATTAATTATCATTAGAATTGCTGAAAATTTAATAAGTAATGAAGATTAACATGAACTAATTACATCATTTAAAATTGATAGTATATTAGTCATGTAAGTTGCATGTAGGTTCATGCAAAATAAAATTATACTAATGTATAATTTTATGCCCTCATTCAGATTAGGGTTCACGGGTCACAGTCAGACGAAATCACAAGTCAGGTACATATAATAGGTAGAACATTGTATTTTCCTTATTGGTAGCCTTGGTCGGCCTGAGCCAAGATTCGACCACCATGCACCGAGTGCAACCGGGGTCAAAGAATTAACTCAGTCTGACACGGGGTCGTATTATGTGCGTAAATTGTGTAATGCATTGACATTAT